>SMJT01000024.1:1043030-1193328 GCA_004349715.1 Crucihimalaya himalaica | reverse complement strand
AAAAAACATCCTATAAATACTCACTTTCACATCCTCTTTCATCCTATTAAAAATTCATTTAACTATTTCTCTATTTTATCTTTTTATATTCTCATTTCTAAAATAAACATATAAGAACAATAATTTCTAATTATATTAATTACATATTTAAAATCAATTATTATAATTTGACAATAACTTAACAAAACAAATATACAAAAGAAATAAATTTTTACAATTTGCATCCTTCATTTTAATTATTTCTCTATTTTAATTTTTTGACATTCTCGTTCTTAAAAGAAACATATATATCAAAAATATATTTACCAAGATAATAATTTCTTTTAATTGACCATAACTTAACTCATTAATACAATTTGAAATAACTAATTAATTAATTAAAAAATTTCCAAATTATTCTTCTTTCAGGTTGATTTCCTCTTCTATATAAGCGTTTACTTTTTCATATTCTCATTTCTAAAAGAAACATATATGAGAACAATAATTTATGTTAATTACACATTTAAAAAAATTATTACAATTTTACAATAACTTAACCCATTAACAACATAATTGACAATAATTTTTTAACATGTGACTTTTCAATATAACTCTATTATACCACTTGATATTCTCCATCATAAAAAAAACATATACAAAGACACGTGTCATCCTTCATTTTAATTATTTCTCAATTTTAATTTTTGATATTCTCATTCCTAAAAAAAACATATATAAAAAAAACACATTTACAAAGATAATAATGTCTCTTGATTGACCATAACTTAACTCATTAATACAATTTGCAATAACTAAATAATTAATTAAAAAAAATTCAATTTTTTTTCTTTTCACGTTGATTTCCTCTTCTATATAAGTGATGTAGTACCAGCGTATAACCCTGACAAATGGAAAACAATTATTACAATGCAAATTTCAATTTTTTTCTTTTTCAGGTTTATTTTTTACTTCTATATAAGTGATTTAGTTCGAGCATATAACATCTCACGAATGTAAAATCACTTCTTTATAGTGATATATATATATATATATATATATATATATATATATATATTAATTTATCTTTTTTTTTCAAGTTGATTTTTTCTCTTCTATATATGTGATGTAATTGGGAACATAAAAGATGAAATATATATAATATATGTATATATATATATATAATGTAATATATGTATATATATATATATATATTAATTTATATAAATTAATTAATGTTTACCCCCTAAAAATTAGTTTTTCCGTATTTCTTATTTAATTTCATTAACTAAATATAAACTATATATCAACAAAAAAATATAACTAGACTATTTTAAATGGCATCACAATCTTATATAATAAAGATGATTTTCTCTTATATATAAGTATTGTAGTTGGGAACATAGAGTCAATGACAAATGTAAGATCACTTCTCTATTTTCCCATGTTATGCTTTCAATGTAATGTGAAAAGTAAGGTAAGACTTTTTTGTTGGACGATCTATATGAGTCTCTCCACTTCTTCTAAAATGACTCAACCAAATTTAGAATAAAAATGTTTTTATTTATTCATGTATTTTCATCATCACAATTTCATCAAATTCATTTTTATAGAAGTGTTAATTAGTTTTGAAATATATAATAAGTTGTAGTAACTTTGTGAAATATTGATAGAATATAATTATTAGAAGACGATCCCAAAATAAAAAAAACTATTAAACTATATTATTTTAAAATAATTAAATAAGAATGAAACTATCATTATTTACTTTGGTCTAGGGAGAAAATAGAAACATGATATATGTTGTAAATTATCAAATTGTTTTACCTAAGTGGAATGCGCAAACGACATCTACATAGATCAATCATTTTGATATATATTATTTATATAGTGTTGTATAAGTTACTATATTTGTTTAAACTCACGCAACGCGTGAGGCCTCCAGGATATGTATATATATGTGTTTATGTGATGATTTTAGAGTGAGAAAGAGTGAGAGGAAACACAAAGGAGAGATAAACTTCTTAATCTTTCTTATTTTCATATGTTATCAAAATGTCATACACATACACACATATTTATAGTAAGCTAAAATTCATCATGTAATGACACATGTATTCGTGACTAAGCTATGAAGAAGATGAGTAGTCACTTATCACACAAGATGAGGACATTTGGAGGATTAGTGTAAACTCAAGTGATGAATAATCAAGATAATCTTTTTTTTTTGTCACGAGTTGAAAGATAATATTATGTTGTGGAAATCTTGATGATTTTGTGTTAACTATTTAATGATAGACATTATGTCGTTGCAATTGTTATATTTAAATAAGTTACATAAGTAAAACTGAATTATGGAAGAATCAAAGCATTTGAAGAAGACATTACAATTAAATGTTTAACCAAGTATAATTACAAGACGACATTAGGTTTTCATAAACCTTATAAGCATAAAGGTTTTGCTTACTTTATTATAAAGCATTAAGGCTAGTATTTATACAGAGTTAATCGTTTGTTCTAGTTGTCAAATCTAAAATATGTATATTGCCTTTATATTGTTAGACGATATACTCAAGTCAGAAAATATAGATATGTTAAGATATGAATATCATTAACATATTTCAATACCCCCTCACGTTGGAACATATAGATCACGTATGCCCAACTTGACTTTGATTTCTTCAAATTCTTTACGTCCAAGTTGCTTTGGTCATGATATATGCTAGTTGAGTTTTTGAAGAAACATGACGAGTAGCTATTGTCCCGCGAATAGTCTCATTCCGTACAAAATGACAATCGTATTCTATGTGTTTCGTGCGCTCGTGAAAGACGGGATTGGCAGCAAGATGAATTGCGGCCATGCTATCACAATGCACTATAATCGGATCTTTGTAGTCGATATCAAGAAACCAAAGCATATTCTTTAACCAAAGTACTTTGCCAACCGTCATAGAAAAGGCTCGATATTCAGCTTCACCCGATGAACAAGAAATCGTATCTTGATTTCCTGTCTTCCAAGAAATCGGAGAATCACCCAATTGAATAAAACAACCGGTCAAGGAGCGGCGACTAAGTGGGCAAACCCCCAGTCCGCATCACACCAGACTTTGAGTGTCAGAGAAGAATCTAATTTAAGAAGAATACCTTGTCATGGATTGTGTTTGAGATATCATACCACTCGAAGAGCTGCATCCAAGTGTGGCTATCGTGGTTCTTGCATAAACTGAGTTATAATGTGAATAAAGTATGCAAAATTTGGACATGTAGTGCCAATATATATAAGACGGCCCACCAAGCGTTGATATCTTGCAGCATTGGGAAGAAGTTTGCCAGTTGCAAGGGCGAGTTTATGGTTTTGGTCCAACGGAAAAGACAACGGTTTGACACTAAGAAGACCAGCTTTGGTAAAAACGTCAATATCGTATTTGCGCTGACACAAATAGAATCCCCGTAGACTCCTAGCTACCTCGATGCTAAGAAAATATTTCAAGACATCAAGATCTTTCTAAGCCTTGAATTCATCAAGAAGAGATGTCGTGTTGGCAGATAGGAGTAGATCATCGACGACGTAGACCAATACATATATACGTTTTTGACCATGTGCATAGAAGAAAAGTGAATAATCCGCGACGGACTGAACAACCCCATATTCTTAAAGAGTGGTACTAAGCTTTACAAACCAACAACGAAGAGTTTGATGAAAACCATAAAGAGAATTTCGTGGACAATATACTTGTGTTTTGTCATTTGTACGGAAACCCAGAGGAATTTGCATGCAGACTTCCTCGTCTAAGTCACCATGTAAGAAGGCGTTGTGAACATCAATTTCATGTATTGGCCAATCACAGACACCAGCAACCTCTAGAAGAGTTTGAATCGTAGTAATCTTGACAACCGAAGTAAACGTGTCAGTGAAGTCAGTGCCTTCGACCTGATTATTATCAAGTACCACTAATCGGGCTTTGTGACGTTCAAGAGTGCCATCTGCTCTGAATTTTAAACAAAAAACTTATTTGCAGCCAATGGCTTTCTTACTGGGGGGGGGGAGTGTATCTACTGTTCAAGTACCATTCTCTTCCAATGCTTCAATCTCTTTATGTATAGCGTTTCGCCAATTCTCATCAAGAACAGCCTGAGAGTAATGTTGCGGTTCATGACACCTTGTAATCGATAAGACATATTCTTGATCCTTTTCCGAGAAACGTGTGGTTGTTGTGTAATCAGAAATTGGATACTTGCAGTCAGGAATAGCTGTAGCTAGGGAGTTGATGATGGTAAGAGTAGGAAGAGTCTTCTTCCGTTTTCCCACACCAAGTTCTTCAATAGTTAGTGCTTGTTCTGCAATCGGAGGTGAATAAACAGAGGATGTTATTATCAGATATGTCGCTGTTTAGATCTCGAATACAGATAGTGTGTATGCAACCGCAGGCGAAGGAGAATTACAATCCAGAGAAGGTGAAGTTGTATGCGATGATTCTTCTGTAGGTGTTACCAAAGACTGATCATGTGACAACTCCGGTTTGATAGAAGAAGGAACATTGTCAAATAAATCCTCTGAAGTAGCGTCATCTGTCAAAAGAGACATGTGGTAATTCAGGATGTATATCGTGAGAGATGATGGAAGGAACAATCGGCAAAGATTCAGGATTGGTTGTAAACTCGTAGCTTCTTATGATAAAGGATCGCTGAAAATGGTGATTGCGTGAGAGAAATGCCCAAAGAATTTATCGGCGTTGACGAAAACAGGAATTTTGTTTCACAGAAGACTACATCACGTGAGACAGTGATAGTCCCTGTTTACAAATTGTAAACATGCCACCCCTTTTTGTCGTATGGATAGCCAAAAAAAAAAACTGATTTCTTGCTTCTTGAAACAAATTTATAGCCACCATGATTCTGATTATGGACATAACATAAGCAGCCGAAGACTCGAAGATGTTTGAGAGTTGGTGGCCGAGTATAAAGATTTTCAAAGGGAGTCTTTCCACCAAGCGATGAGTATGGTGTTCAGTTGATTAAATAACCAGCCGGGAGGACACATTCATCCCACATATCAATTGGAAGAGATGCTTGAAACCGGAGAGCTTGAGAAACATTAAGGATATGCCTATGATTCCTTTCAATGCGTCCATTTTTCTAAGAAATTTCATGAACGATCCCTTTTTCTTGAAAAAAAACTTCTTAAGCAAATAAACTCACTCCCGTTGTCACTTCTTATTTTTTAGACTTTCTTTTAAATTTTCTTTCAACAAATGTGACAAAGTGTTTAAGTTGGGTCGGAGTTGATGTCTTGTCCGGTAGTAAATACAACCATAGTGCTCTAGAGAAATCGTCAACAAATGTTAAAAAAATATCTAGAGTTGCTGTTCGAAGTAACTCGGCATGGTCCCAAATATCACAGTGAACAAGTTGAAAAAAGTCCTTCGTTTTATTCAAGCTATTTGGGAATACATCTTTAGTTTGTTTGGCTTGCACACAAATGTCACATGATTTGTTATCAAAACTACTAGCGCTATTAAAACCGGGAATAGGTAATAAACTAAAACCTTGTTTAGAAGGATGTCCTAAGTGTTGGTGCCACACATCCTTAGACAGTTAACTTGAGATATGCAACGCCGCTGCTCCTTCCGTACTCCGAAAGAAATAAAGTCCATCTCGCTGCTCAGCTGCGAAAATCAGCATCCTCATGCGGTCCTGGATCACACATAACTTGTCAGTTATTTGGAAGATGCAAACTCTGTTACGGTTTAACTATGAGATAGATATCAAATGACATTTCAAACCATCCACAAAGTAAAAAGCTTGAAGACTGAGCTGAGATCCTACACAAGCTGTCCGTTTTTGTGTGGACTGAGTAAAACGTCCATCAGACAGTTTTATCAACATTGGAGCCACTGATCTAACCTCTAATAAGTAGTGTAACGATCCAGTCATGTGATTTGATGCGCCAGTATAGATAATCCAAGAGTTAAGATAGATCATACTATACATTTTTGTATTGGAAGATTGTTCACGCTCCACAAGAAGCTTGACAAGGGACTGCCATTAAGCATCGTTCAAACCGCTTATGCCCACACGATCCACATTTGTAAGAACGGCATGAGTTAAGGCTTGATTAGGTCGCGATGGTTGATTGTGGTGATTGCTTGATGAAGAAGCAATTTTCATTTGTTGAAAAGAGTCTCCTAGTTTGGGTTTATTAGATCGCTTTCCCCACCAAGCTGGATACTCAATCTTTTTAAAAAATTGACCACCCGTGTATCCATTATGACCACAAATCGAACACACAACTCCCTTGTTACGAGTGTCACCACCCGATTTGATCTTTAGCTGAGACTGAACCGCAAAGTTTACTCCCTCAATGCGTTCTTCAAGCATCCGATTTGTTGTTTTGGACTCCTCATCTTGAGCCCAGGCATTGTACGCTTCATCAGGCGTCCGTAAAGGGATTCATGAAAGCAAAGCCGACATCACCGATCCATAAACATTTTCGTCAAGTCCCATAAGAAACTGATGTAGCATGTCTTCTTCACGTTCCTTCAGAACCTCTTCTATTGTTTTGGCCAACTGATAGTAATTCAACGAGGACCACAACTTCACAAGCTTACCATAATAAGCTTCGATCACCAAACCTTTTTGACGACAGGTCACAAGTTTGTCTTGAGATGTTGAATACGCTGCTCGCTCGTGATCGAATAGCAGACACGAATATGTTCCCATAGGTCTGATGCAACTTCACAATGGGTGAGATTGGATCTTAGAGTCGGATCCACCGTTAGCTTAATCCAAGAAATCACCAGCGATATTGTTAGCGCACCAGTCTTCATATTCTTTGGATCCCTCTCCCGGATCATAGATCTTACCATCTACAAAACCAAAATTCTTTCGCGCCCTTAGAGCCAAACGAATGCTCTCTGTCCACTCATCAAAGTGTTAGACCGCGAAAATCTGGAGAACAAAACACGAATATAAAACCGAATTAAAGAAAAATCCGTAGAGGCAAGTATGATCTTTTTCTGTAATTCAAATGATCTCCCACAGTGTGGCGGTTTGTGAGACGATGAATCCCATGATACAACTACGGCAAGACCGTTTTTGCAACACTCGAGAAACAGAATCTACAAACTAAAAAATTCTACAATATACTCTTGAGACACTTACTGTTTGCAGAAGAAATAGATGTGGGAGAGAGTTTTGGTTTTGTGATTAGAACGTTAGAGAAAAAGGAATGAGAGAGTTTAATTTTTAAAGCGTCGAGAGAGGTTGTGTGATCCGAAAAATTCGCAACGTGTGCGGAGATCGTGGAGCGTTAGAGGCGCACGACCCGGAGAGAATCTCGCGGACGTTAAGACTCGGTCATTTAATCGCTTTTATTATGCAAAAATTTGATTCTAAATTGGTCAAAATTTTAAGCAAAGTTGCATAAATTATTTTTCAAAAAAGAACAATCTTTGTGGGCCTAAAGGCTCACATTCTCCAAGACCCAAAACTCAAGCCCGAGTCCGGCGGCGGTGGCGGCGGCGCGCTTGTGCGCACGTGTGTGTTTTTGTATAATGGCCATCTAACTCTTACACCATAGTCTCCCCTTCCCATCTAGCTATTGAACACTCTCATAAGTGTAACAACATATATACTAGAGAAACATTTCTCATACAACCAATGTGGGACTTTTTATTAAAAGGTTATTATAAGCTTTCAAGCTAACCACTTTGGAGCTCAATTTCTCATTCAATCTCACTTCAATTTTTACATGTAACTACACTATATTATAGTTCTTATTACAAGGAATCCAAAAACTCTAAGACCCGGTCATTCCGGTGACGGACCTCACCGGAAGAGTCGCTGGAAAGTTGGCTGGAGCCACTTGTCCAAATTGAAGTTCCAACAATCCCCCACATGAATAGAATTGACTCTAAACATATGAAAAGTTTTTCTAACTTAATAACCTAATACTTAACAGACTAGACAGACTCGACTTTCAAAAGTATATGCGAAAAATAACTGTGTCTGAGATGGTAGCAATGTTTCAGCCTTGAACCACTCATTGTTAATATCTGTCAGGTTTACTTGGCCTGGAGGTGAACATGATGTCTTGAACCACCCAGTTTTTTATGTTAACCGAGACAACAGGTATAACCCAGCTTTTTTTTCTCGTAGAACCAAGTTCTCTGTTGTGTTCATCTTGGCCTTGAACATTTCCTGGATTTCATGAGTGAACTTAGAGAATATAGCCTGACCTTCATTCCCCTAGAAACGGCCTCATTTCACACTCACTAGGTGATTTGCCACTAGCCTTTGTTTTCAGAAGTCTCATGTAAGAACTTCAGTGATATTTCAAAGCTATGGACTAAAATCATTAAAAGCATTGCTTATCCTTTACACATACAGGAAGCAGTGTTTATCATCCTGGGAACTGGGCTGTGTTTTACTGTGCTCCAGACAGATTCTATTTGATTATGTTTTCCCTTTGAACCTAAATCTATGGATCTCCAGTCATATAGGTGGGGTTTCCATCAAACATCCTCTTAATTTATAGGTTTTAAACCCATTCCTCTTGATGATTTTACAACTTGGTCTAGAGCTAAACCTTTGGTAAACAGATCCGCTAGGTTATCAGCTGATTTAATATAATCCAGTGTAATTACTCCACTAGAGATCAACTGTCTAATGGTTTTATGTCGTCTTCTGATGTGACGAGATTTACCATTATAGAGAGTATTCAGTGCTCGGGCTATAGCCGATTGATTATCACAGTGTATACGTAGTGCCGATACTGGTTTCTCCCACATTGGAATATCTTCCAAAAAACTTCGAAGCTCTGCAGCTTTATCTAAAGCTATAAACTCTAACTCCATGGTTGACCTGGCCAATAGAGTTTGTTTCACAGATTTCCATGAGACCGCTGCACCTCCTAGATTAAAGACGTATCCACTTGTGGATTTCGAGTTTTTGGAGTCAGATATCCAGTTAGCGTAATTGTATCCTTCAAAAATTGCAGGTTCTTTACCATAGTGCAGTCCATAAATTTTTGTGTATCTCAAGTAATTTAATACTCTTGTTATGGCTTTTCGGTGTTTATGGCCTGGATTACTGGTGTAGCTACATAGTACATTTACTGCGTGCGCTAAATCGGATCTAGTACAGTTGGTTAGATACATCAGACTGCCGATCACTCGTGCATACTCTATATGTGATACCGCTTCACTTGAATTTTTAGTTAGGTGAAGTTGAGCATCCACAAGAGTTTTTGCGGTCCCATTTGAATAGTTCTTGAATCTCTCAAGAATTATATCTGCAAAATGAGATTGTGACAGAATAATCCAGTCAGAAGTTCTAGTGATTTGAATTACTAGAATGACATCTGCAAAACCCATGTCTTTCATTTCAAATTTTCTATGACGCATGTTTTTGGTAAGCTGGATTATATCTTTATTACTGCCAATGATAAGCATATCATCAACATACAAACATAACAAAATATATCCGCTAGGTGTACTTTTGATATATATATATATATATATATATATATATATATATATTTGTCACATTCATTAATGCTGAATCCATTTGACATCATTACTCTGTCAAATTATTCATGCCATTGTTTTGGAGCTTGTTTTAGTCCATTCAATGATTTTACAAGTCTACAGACTTTACTTTCTTGTCCTGGAACCACGAAACCTTTAGGTTGTTTCATATATATTTTTTCTTCTAAATCTCCATTTAGAAAAGCGGTTTTTACATCCATTTAATGTATTTCCAGGTCTCTTAACGCTGCAATTCCGATAAGCATTCTAATCGAAGTTATTCTCGTTACTGGAGAATAGGTGTCAAAGAAATCCTGACCTTCTTTTTGCCGGAATCCTTGCACCACAAGTCGTGCCTAATAATTATCAATTGAGGTATCGGTTTTCAATTTTGTTTTGAAAATCCATTTACACCCTAGTGCTTTAAACCCTTCGGGTAGATCAGTTATTTCCCACGTATGATTTTGCATTATGGAATCGATCTCACTATTAACGGCTTCCTTCCATAAAGGAGCGTCCGGTGTATTCATGGCTTCAGTGTATGTTTTTGGTTTATTCTCTGCGAGAAGAACCATCAAGAAATCTTCACCAAAAGGTTTTTCCTTATGTGCTCTTTTACTACGTCTAGGTTCGTCTTCTGCATCTTGTACAGAGATTCCTGACATACTAGCAATGTCGGAAGAGGCGTTTACGTCTCTTTCATCACGTGTTCTTTTAGAACTTTGTTTATCCTTACAAGGAAATATGTGTTCAAAGAAATACGCATTTCTTGATTCCATAATTGTATTTACCTGGATATCCGGAATATCTGATTTCTGTACCAGAAACCGGTAAGCACTAATGTTATGCGTATATCCGATAAAAATACAATCTACGGTTTTAGGTCCAATAGTGACCTTATTAGGAGGAGGTACTACGAATTTTGCTAGACACCCCCACACTTTCAGGTATTTGTACGAAGGTACTGTACCTTTCCAAAGTTCATGCGGCGTATTGCCGGTTACTTTGTGCGGTATTTTGTTGAGGATATGATTTGTGGTGAGCAACGCTCCCCCCCCCCTCAGAGATTCTGGGGTAGCCTAGATTTCTGCAACATAGCGTTCATCATTTCTTTCAGAGTTTGGTTTTTTCTTTCCGCAACTCCGTTAGATTCTGGTGAATAGGGAGCTGTTGTTTGATGAATAATGCCATTTTCTTGACAAAATGCATTAAATGGACCGTCATATTCGCCTCCTCTATCACTTCTAACTGTTTTTATAGTTTTTGAGAGATGGTTTTCAACTTCGATTTTATATTCTTTGAATTTCTCCAAGACTTCATCTTTACTACGTAGCAAATATACATAGCAGTATTTTGTACAATCATCTATGAAAGTCACAAAATACTTTTTACCGCCTCTACTTTGTACATATTTTAAATCCCACAAATCTGTGTGTATTAATGCGAGAGGTTTGGTTGTTCTTTCAACACGAGGATACGAGGTTTTTGTGAGTTTTGCTTACGCAAATTTCACATTTTCTTTGCTTATTTTTCATTTCTGGATTAGGTTCAAATTCATTAATCATTGCATAGATTTATAATTCACATGTCCTAACCGTTCATGCCAAATATTAAAAGACTCAACCAAATAAGCAAATAAATTTTTATTGATAGAAACCTTAAAGCTCGAAGCTACATCAGTGTTCTTAACAACATGTTGAACATTCATTTTGATAAGACCATCCTTAACAAATCCACTACCAATAAACACCCCATTTTTCCTAATCACCAGATTGTCTGCCTCAAGGTTGGTTGCAAACCCGTGCTTGCTCAGCAGAGTCCCGGAGATCAGATTCTTCCTCATGTCTAGAACATGCTTCACATTCGAGAGGGTGACGGCCATCCCAGAAGTCATCTTCAGGACCACCTTCCCAGTTCCTACAATCTTGGAGCGAGACACATTTCCCATCATCAGGCTCTCTTCAGACCTGCACTTCTGATAAGTGTTGAATGTGTCTCTGTCAATGCAGATGTGAGTAGTAGCACCTGTGTCATACCACTAATCCAAAAGATTTTCGTTAGTCATGACCATATATGCCTCAGTGACCACCGCACACAAGTCTTCTTCGGTCAAAAAAGCCTGACTCTTGTTGCAACAATCCGCTGATTTGTGACCAAGCTTGACACAGTAGTTGCACTTTCCAGCAAATCTCTTGCCTTCACCTTGCTTCTTGAAGGCGACGGAGGGTTGAGGTGCCACCTTGTTTGGCACGGCCTTGACAGGCAAAACAACTTTGTTGTCGTACACAACCTTGGGTTTCCCCTTCTTCTTGTATTCAGCAACATTCACGTCATGATCAATGGTTATTCCTAATCTCTTTTCGCGATCAGTTGACTGGTTTTGAAGCCTGGCAATCAAGTTAAGCAAAGAGATGGGCTTTTGCTTGAACTCGAGATAGGACTGGAAATTATTCTAACTAGGGGTAGCTTGTCGATGAAGGCATTCACATAGAAGGTGTCGCAGACCTTCATTCCTTCATCTGCTATCTCTTGCACAATCATCTGTAACTCATGTACATGCTCCATGATGGGCTTAGAGTCCACCATTTAGTATCTGAGAAACTTCCTTGTGGCTGCTTTCCTCGCGCCTGCATTGTACGTTCGGTACTTCTTTTCCAGAGCTCCTCCAGGCGGTTTTGAATGTATCCTATGCAAAGGAAATCCACGTGGACCCATGCTTCAACGCTAGCCACCAGATGTGGATTTGTGTTGTCAGCAGCTAGAAACAGTTTGTCCTCCGTGAGGTATTTCTGGAAGTTCAACGTGCAGAGAAAAAAATACATTTTCTGCTGCCACAAGTCAAAGTTCTTCCCGTCAAACTTCTCAGGCATCACCACCTTGGATGGCACATACTGGATCTGGACATCTGCGGGTTTTGGAGGAGCAAGTGGCTGACCATCCCCGGTTTGGATTGTCGGCTCACCATTTCCGTTAACCACGGTTGTCTCAGCTACGTTGATTTCACCACCTCTAGACATTTTTCTGTATAGAAAAATAGATAGTGTTAATAATTGGAATAATTACTTAATTCGCTCAATTAATTTGATTAATTAATCTGCGGAATTAATATAAATTAATTTGAATAATTTGCACAATTAATATAATTAATTTGCAGAATTTAAATAAATTCGATAAATTAATATAAATTAATTATCAGAATTTAAATAAATTCGTTTAATAAGCAATTTTAATTTTAGCGATTAAATCACTAAATTAAATATGTAGAAATCGCCAAATGACATTCCCAGAACCGCTTTTAAAGTTTCGTGAAACTGCCAAAAAAGGCCTTCACGTAAACCGTGCTCGTTGATTCCGAAGATCAAATAATCAGATATGGAGTTATTTCGAGAAACTGCCGAAAGGCCTTCGCGTAAATCACGTCCAAATCTTATGTGTTGCAAATATCGTTTGGAAAACGTTCTACAGAATCGCTAAAAAGCGTTTGTAGACCCGTTTTATATTTGTTTTGAAAAACGTTTTGAAATCGTTTTCAAAAAACTGTTTGCGTTTTGTAAATCCGTTTAGGGCAATAAGTAGAAAACGGATTTTTGTTTGAATTAAGATTGTTAGACCGCGAAAATCTGGAGAACAAAACACGAATATAAAACCGAATTAAGGAAAAATCCGTAGAGGCAAGATATGATCTTTTTCCTTAATTCAAACGATCTCCCGCCGTGTGGCAGTTTGTGAGACGATGAATCCCAGGATACAACTATGGCGAGACCATTTTCGCAACACTCGAGAAACGGAATCTACGAACTATGACTCTATGATATACTCTTGTGACACTTACTGATTGCAGAAGAAAAAGATGTGGGAGAGAGTTTTGTTTTCGTGATTAGAACGATAGAGAAAAAGGAATGAGAGAGTTTAATTTTTAAAGCGTCAGGAGAGGTTGTGTGATCCAAAAAAATCAGCAACGTGTGCGGAGATCGTGGAGCGTTAGAGGCGCACGATCCGGAGAGAATCTCGCGGACGTTAAGACTTGGTCATTTAATCGCTTTTATTATGCAAAAATTTGATTTTAAATTGGTAAAAATTTTAAGCAAATTGCATAAAAAGTTTTCCCAAAAAAAGAATCTTTGAATTCACCAAGACCCAAAGCCCGAGCCCAGCCCGGTGGCGGCGCTCGCGTGTGTGTTTTTGCATAATGGTTCTCCAACTCTTACACCATAGTCTCCCTTTCCCATCTAGTTATTGAACACTCTCATAAGTGTAACAACATATATACTAGAGGGAAATTTCTCATACAACCAATGTGAGACTTTTTATTAAAAGGTTATTATAAGCTTTCAAGCTAACCACTTTGGAGCTCAATTCTCATTCAATCTCACTTTAGTTTTTATATGTAACTACACTATATTATAGTGCTCATTACAAAGAATCCAAAAGACTCCAAGACCCGGTCTTTCCGGTGACGGACCTCACCGGAAAAGTCGCCGGAGCCACTTGTCCAAATTGAAGTTCCAACACATAGTTTGGGCCGCACAACGCCGGTTGAGAGATCACACAACCAGGATTATCTCCTGAAGACAGATCGTATGGAGATATTGTTCTCCTGGTCGTGTTAGGCTTGCTTCAAGAACAGGATGTTATCGAATCATCTTGGTCCTTTCCTTTCAGATTCACAATACTTTACGACATAATAAGAAGAGATATGCCGATCAAAGAGAAGCGACGAGATCAAAGTTAAACGAAAAGAGAGAAACGAAAGTAGAGACCAATTCCATAATAGAAATCTGATCACAAGATCGAGCACGACTTTTGTATGTGGCTACTGCTCTGATACTATGCCATAAACCTTATAAACATAAAGGTTTTGCTTACTTTATTATGAAGCTTTGGGACTAGTATTTATACAGAGTTAATCGTTTGATCTAGTTGCCAAATCTAAAATATGTGTATTGCTTTTATATTATTTGGCGATATACTTAAATAAAAAAATATAGATATGTTAAGATATGAATATCGTTAACATATCTCAATATAGGTGTCAAGTAATCATTAATTTGATGGAGATTGTTTTCACCGGTCTTTTTCTCATCAAGACCCAATAAATCAAGAGAAACTTGAGAGAGAAGAAGCCAAGAACTAAAAATGGCTCTTGGAAGACTATGTAACAGAGACGGCTGGATCTTGACGGCAATGGTTGCGACGGAGTTTTCTAACGTCGGAGTAAACACTCTGGTCAAAGCAGCAACTTCCAAAGGACTTAGCCCATTTGTGGTTCTTGTCTATTCTTACACTTTTGGATCTCTTCTTCTTCTTCCTCTTACCTTCTTCTCCTTCAGGTTCTTCTCATTCTCACGACTCTGTTTCAAGTTCTTGATAAGTAAGTGCTCTTATTAACCATCATCTCTACAGATCAAGATCTCTCCCTCCGTTGACGTATTCAATCCTATGCAACATGGGGATTCTTGGTCTAATTGCGTAAGTTCTTTTGTTTTGTAATCCTAAATTTAGAAGCATTTGAATTCATACATCTTCCTCGCTAGGTTTCAAAACCAGTTATTGGTTGGTTCTTGAATTGCATATAAAAGATTTCTATTTCATTTTAAGTTTTTCAATGGTTCTTGAATTTGATACTTAACCCATGTTTGTGCGAGTATACTTTAAAAAGCGATGCAAAAATAACTAATCTTGATTATGTGTTATTAGAGAGAGCTTTTCAATTTGTTTAATAAAAATTTGTACGTTTCTGGGAATGTTGTTAACATAATAAAACATAATGATACGAATTAAAACGCATGATTCATAAGAACTACATAACTAATCGATGCATGGTTTAATTTTTAGTTTTTACTAGACAATAAAATCAAATTAAATTTGCATAATTTTGATTTTATGATATAAGAGATTTTTTTTACGAATGCATGACTTAGATGTAAATTTGTTTACTATAATTAGAAGAGAAAGAAAAAAACACGTAGTCAAATAAATTATGCAATGAGCCTACTATATTGTACAATATTTTTCTAGAAAATATCTCTTACTTACATTTTAATATTTGTTTTCATAAAAAGAACAGAAGTGCGTTTCAAATAGCAGGCTATAATGGGATAAAATACAGCTCGCCGACTTTATCTTCGGCCATGAGCAATGTGAATCCTGCTTTTACCTTCATTCTCGCTGTTGTTTTCAGGTAAATCTATTTCCCAAATAGTTAATTAGTTGAAATCATTTAAGCTTTTTAATTTTGTTTGCTTTACGTTATAAGATTGCTTATGCTTTAAGGAAGCCAACAATAAACTTGAAGTTGTGATGTGTTTGTTGACAAAAGTTTAAAAAAAAAAAAAAAAAAAAAAGGAAAAATTATCTCTCCCAATCACTGTTTCATTATAGGCTTGTTTCTCGCCGCAAGACTCGCGCTGAGTCCACGCGATATTCGTTATATCTTTTAAAATAATTTTATAATATAAGAACTGAAAAATGCGTACAAGTCAGTCCCATTTTAATATTACTCAAACGTGTGTGTGAAAGGCATCACCAATACCGTGTGGAAAGCAATGCATGTAAGATAAGTTTAGACCTGATTATTCAATGTGTCGAGTGTTTAACGCTATGATCGATATAGTAGTTTTTTTTGTTGTTGTTGAAGACATTGGATTAGGTTTGGACAGCTCACTCGAAAATTAATCCCTATTTCGTTGTTGGCCTTCACAAATTTTAATCCAAAAGTGCAGACAAATTATATGCTAAAAATATATAGAGCGGCCTTATCCACTTTGGCATAGTTCCGTTTTATCTAGGGTTTTCTGCAAAAATATCATTCAGTCATCATTTTTTACAACTTTATCTTTCATCTCCAAAAAATACAAATTAATCATACATAGTCAAGAATAATACGCAATATAACCTTTGTACGTATCTTATAAATGTTTTTTGGTATCATATTTTAGATTTTCAAAATTTTAAATGTATATTTGGATTATTAGCCGCGAGAGCTTTGATTTGATATATTATTTATTAACATTTTACGAATTTGATAGTGGTGAAGAATTGTTATATTGCGTATTAGTTTTGACTTTGCGAGATTGACTTGTATTTTTTTTTGAGATGGCGGGTAAAATTACAAAAAATGACAATTTCGAGAGTTTTTTTCGCAAAATACCTCTTCTATCTAACATATTAACTGCCGTGTCCAAAGAAAAATACTTTTACAGTTACTAACTTGCACTTTTTTTTTTTGTGAAGAATGGAGAATATATCACTAAGAAAAAAGAGTAGTGTAGCTAAAGTGTTGGGAACAATAATATCTATAATAGGTGCTCTTGTTGTTACTCTCTATCATGGTCCAATGTTAATGTCTTCACATTCCGATTGGGTCATCGGCGGTGGCCTTCTTGCTCTTCAATACATCCTTGTCTCCGTCTCATACCTTTTTATGGTAAATTCACACACATCTTTATATGCACTTAAAGATAAAAATACAATCTACAAGATAATGTTATATCCAAAATATCATTGAAATAGATTACTTTGGTCTAATATATAGGCTCACACAATGAGCCGGTATCCATCCGCAGTCGTTGTGACGCTCGTACACAATGTTTGCATTGCTGGTGTGTGTGCATTGGTTAGTCTTTTGGCGGAGGAGGACGATCCGAAGGCATGGATCATAAGATTTGACATAACTTTGATTAGCGTTGTAGCAACGGTATTTACAAAATTTTGCAATACTTTTTTAGTTTTAGATGTTTGTTTATTTATTCGTTTTTCTTTGTTCTTGATGATATATGGAATACTCATATTTCATAGGGGATTTTGAATTCGGGATACTACGTTATACATACGTGGGCTGTGAGTCATAAGGGACCTGTGTATCTGTCGATGTTCAAACCGTTATCTATATTGATCGCAGCCGCATCAACTTTCATTTTCCTCGGCGAGTCGCTCTACCTTGGAAGGTATAACACAAACTTATTGCTTCTCTTTGTCTTCATGATTAGTTTCACTATGTAAATCATTTCTTAATTCTCAATTCTCCTCTTTTTTGTTTGATTATACAGTGTGATAGGAGGATTATTGATATCAGTAGGATTTTACATGGTGTTGTGGGGTAAAGCCAAGGAAGACAAAGTGGACATAGGAACCTTAGAGTCGTCTCCTTCACATAAAGCTCCTCTCTTGGTTAATTAAGACCAAATATTTAATATACACTTAATTTTTAATAAGTGACGTTTTATAAAGATAGGTGATACATGTCGTCCATTTTACAACTTTTTAATTCGATTCATTCTACGATGTACTTTTATATTTCCGCTCTCACAAATTTTGATATTGGCTCTCCTCGTAGCATCCTTTACGAACAAGGAAACAACGGTAAAACCAAAATGACCCTTGAAGAGGCTGATCTAACTTGCGGTAACAAACGACTTGGTCGACTTGGATGTGATCGGACATTGCGATGGACTGTTCTGTCTTCGGCTCCAAGACAGAACTTTAGCAGTTTGGAATCCTTTGCTGAGACAAGTTAGAAACGTATAGTCAAAATCTACTAAGCCAGTTACTTCTCATGATTTGAAGGTTTCAGTTATTATCATTCAATTGATGATTACAAGATCGTGATCTCCTCATCAGCATTCTCTGAAACCAGAATGGCTCCAAAATATTGGTCTTGAGGCGAAATCTTCTCAGTGAAGTCATCTTCGCGTTGGAGTATCGATCATTCATGAAATTGTTGTTTCGACATATGAAGGACTCTTGCAGGCAATCAAATCTTCTGGCTGTTAAGCCTATGGGCTTCCAACTCAAAATCAATTAGCAATGAGTGAAGTGACCCATATATCTTATTTATTAGTCAAGATCCCTTCCAACTTCCGATGTGGGATATTAATCCCTAATACTGGCAAGTGATTAACTACCCGGAAAACGCAGCTGGATTCAAAACTATCCTTAGTTTTGATCTATCATCCGAGACATTCAAGTACAAGTCTTTTCCTAGAAATATTAAAGGATTGATCTGAGGTATAGTAGCAAAACGAGGATGTCTAGGGTTTGTAGAAATATACATTTTTCCAAGCCATGCCTAATATAGTTGTTTGGACTTCAAGTAATAATGACAAATCTTGGAGCAGATTCACATTTAAAGAGTGTTTTGATGATGGCTTTATAGGGTCGCAGAGAAACGACGTTGCTTTACTTGGGACGTCTAAGAATAGAGATGAATGGAAAGTGAAGTACAATTTGAAACAAGAAGCTATGACGATTTTCACTTATAACTTGGAGAATGGTAAGTTTAGTTTAAGTACTTGACTAGTTTTAGCTCATTCATGCCAAGAATATCTCACTTTCGGTGAGATTTGTCTGATTTCCATCAAAGAGAGTGTGTGGAATAACAAAAAGTCAAGTAGACTACAAAGCATAAATTTTGTTTGGGTTTATATAAAACAATCAAAACAACCTAGAAAACACAGAAATCTTCATAGAACAATCTCGACAACTTCATAGAGCAATCTCAATAGCTTCAAGGATTTTCGATTAGTTGTTCAAATCAAGAGGATTTCCTTGATTTCCTTGGAAATCAAAAGCATAGTAAACATTTACATACGGTATGAATATGGGACCTCCAACCTACAAACAAAAGCATAGTAAACATTTACTGGTTTTGTGATTCACTACGTAGCAACCATTATACTCTTTATGGTTATAATAAGAGTTGCTAATCAAAGGTTGTTATTGTCAGTTTTAGTTACAATTAAATTTGACTAAAAAGATTAGAAAAGAGTCGTCGCAGTGTACCTCTTTAAAAACTAATATATTATTAGATACTAATATATTATTAGATATGCTTTAAACGGCTTAAGAATTTAGTAACTTTGGGTTTTCGTGTTTAGAAATTTAGGACCCGTTCAAGTATTTTTAAATTTTGGATCGGGTTTAGGTTAAGGTATTTTAGTTATTTTTGGATAGATTTACGTAAAAATACTCGAGTTTTTTTAGTTGTTTTCAAATAATTTGGTTAGATTTGAATACAAAATTTTAGTTTTTTGATTATTTGGGTAAATCCGAACCCGAACCTGAACATACCCAAACCTGAACCCGACATGAAATTTAAAAATATCCGAACGGGTCTTAAATTTCTAAATACGAAAACCCAAACCCGACCCGAATACCTGAATGCCCAGGCTTAATGAATTCTATTTTTTTGTTTTATTTGCCACGTCAGCTGCACAGTGGCGTCTAGTCATCTTCACAGTGGCGTCTAGTCATCTGCACAGTCATCAAAGTCAACCAAAAAGTCAACGAGAGGGGGTACAACTCGAAATGAAACTTTTTAGGGAGCTAAATATTGATTTTTAAAAACGGGTGGTTACAGAGTTAACGCAAAATTTGTAGGGGTTACACCCCGACGACCCCCTCTTAACTAATGATCTTTAGATACGACTTTAAATTTTGATTTTATGTTGGCTTCTTTTTTATGTGATTCTAATATTTGAGTCGTTTGGGATCCTGAATTTTTGACCTAGTAATTTGATTAAATGTTGTTGCTAAGAACCAGAGAAAATTTTTAAATGATTAAATGTTCTATTGATTCCAATAAACATCGTACTTTTTCTAAAAGTATGCATCCCTAAAAGGGGAAATGGTCCTAAAAAGCATCACTTTTGTCATTTTGGCTATTTAAAAGAGATATTTAAAAGAGATACATAAAAAGCATCACTTCTATTTGTTAAAAGAATGAGGATTTTTTTTTAAAAACACGAATTTTAAGTTGACTTCCAATTTAATCACAAACTTTGCGTTGACTAGAGTCATAAGAGGAATGTCGTTAAGTCAACTGACAGACCAAATTAACGGGGGTAAGTCAATGTTAAGAGATCTGTTACACTATTATCTTTTTAATTTAAATATACACTTTCATTTGACTTTTATTTAAATCATAAACTTTGAGTTGATTGAGCCATTTGAGACAGTCTTTTTGGGTTTTTTTTTTTTAAACGCAAATCTGGGAATTCAAACCCTTCACTTTTGAAACAAAACAGTTAAGGTTTAACCACATGAGCCCTAGTGTTTTATTGGTAGTTTTATACAACCACACACACACACACACACATATATATATATAACCTTATATAAATATTAAAACTAAAAAACACATTAAGGTTATAACTAGATATATATATATATATATATATATATATAATTTATAATTATAACTTATAAGGTTATACCTAAAGTTATATATATATAATGTGTTTTTTTAGTTTTAATATTTATATATAACTTATAATTATAACTTATAAGTTTAGACCTTAAAAATAAATATATAAAGTTATATATATATATATATATATATATATATATATATTTATATGTGTTTGTATAAAACTACCAATAAAACACTAAGACTCAGTTGGTTAAACCGTAAGTGAAGGGTTCGAATCCCAGATTTGCGTTTTTAAAAAACCCAAAATGACGTGCCTCAAATGGTTTAGTCAACTGAAAGTTTATGTTTAAATTTAAAAAAATCTGTTAATGTTGACTTCGCCTTTTATGGCTCAGTCAACGTAAATTTTGTGATTAAAATAAAAATCAACTTAAAATTCGTGTTTTAAAAAGAAAATCCGAAAGCACATGCCTAAAATAGCCGAAATGACAAAGATGGTGTTTTTATGACCATTTTCCCTTATTTTTAATATCACGTGATGCACTTATTGGATAAACAAATTTTTGTACAAATAGTTTTTAACAAATACTTCCTCTGTTTCACAAAGAGTATCTTTTATGTTTTTTACACACAGATTAACAAAACCTTTAAATTTTCTATTTTACCTTCTATCAATTAATTATACAATTTTTTTCATTGGTCAATACATTAAAATAGTAGGGACAAAACTGAAAATTTTACTAAACATCTGCATTAAAAATATAAAACGACACTTTTTGTAAAACAAAAATAAAACTTTAAAACTACACAAACGGAGGGAGTAATAACTAACAACCACAAAAATTACATTTTTTGGGAATATAAGAAGATTTTAACCACACGTCAAAAATACTTGTATCTCCTCCGCAACTACATTAAACAACGAAATTATATTACAAGTCTTTTTTGTCATCAAAGCCGAAAAAGTTTGCTCATGGGTACTTATAAAGCTAAACTTAACTTCAAACTTTTAAATGACGATATCTCATCAATTTCACTCTTTTTTGATATATGAACATTCTAACAATAGTTCAAAACTGAAAAGAGAATTAAAAAACGAGTATTACGCATTCAATAAAAAAAATTATAAAGGAGAAATCAGACAAACCAACAACAATGCTTCTTAAAGACTTTTTTCTATGCTTAGTGTTTAGTAGTGCATATTTTCCCCCCAAGTGCTATAGAATAAGAATCAAGAAAGATAACATGTATGGCTTGAGCACTTGAAGCTCTTTGTCTTTTCAGGATCCTGTATTTGCTTCTGTGTCCTTTTCAGAGACCAGAATCTCTCTTAGTCTCGTTAGTCTGTGCCTACTTCAGTTTCACTTTCTTTTTAAGTCTTGAGGTCATCAGACATAGCAGAAGGTATGCAATGTGTAGTCAGGATATCCAATGTTGCTTCCTTTGCTGTCTTAGTGTTCAGAACAACAATCTGTGGAAAAACCCTGAGAGTTTCAGCTTAAAGTTGTTATAAGTATGTGTAAAAGTTAAGGAGATGAGAGAATAATTACCTGGTCATAATCCAGATTAAACTTCATATATTCATCATCACAATTCTCCACCATCGCAGCTAAACCTTTCAAGTTTTTCACAGGTTTGCCATTGAAAGCTAGAACCTACACAACGATTAAACATTTAGCGTGATGGATGCATCAATACAGTGACAGATAATAAATGCAATTTTACAAACCTGGGTATTGACAATCTCCTCATAACCAATGTTAATGTCAGAAACAAGAACCTGCAAGTGATAACATGGGTGTTGAGGCTTTGGCATCAAACAGGAAGAATAATAATAATTGCATAACGGTGTGACACAGGAAAAACCAACCTGTGAAACTACAACAAGCTGCTCGTCCACGGATTGAGCCATTGCATGAAGATGTTTCTCCAACAGCTTAACAGGTGCATCAAACTCATATTCTTTTCCATACTGCAAAACATATTATTGGAAATAGTTATATAAACTGTGAATGGATGCATGCAAGAGAGCGAGAAAGTAAAGAAAGAGAGAGTAAAGGACCTCAGATCGAAGATATGGAACAGAGACAGTTGTAAATACAAAGCCAGCAACGATGAAGTAAGAAGGAGGTTTGCCACTTATGTGTGCAGGGATTAGCCTCTTGTGGATTGCAAGTTTTATGTTAAACTCTAGTATTTCTTTGTTACGTAGAACCTTCACAAAAGCAGAATCTCCAGTGTACTTTTGAGATATAAGATAGCTAAATCCAATTCGTTCCCCATGCCTAAATGGAACTGAGTAAAACCAAAACAAAAATGTTATAGCCAGGGAATGTCTGGACTTAACCAGAAATAAGCTCCAAATAAACTAACTGTAAGAATTCTTACCAGTTCCATCATTAGCAATATTAACTCCGTCAAAGCTAAGGATAATATCAGATGGCTTCAAAACCTGTGATTCTGGGTTAGTTGGCTCGATTCTTCTTATCCGCACTCCCTTTTGATGAGATTCCATACCCATTGACTTACGCAAGTCAGGATTCTCCATCTTTTGCCACTCAATTCCAAGAACAGGAAAACCTAAAATAGTATACAAGTTGAGAAAATAGCACATGTAGAGATAACAAACAACAGAATCACCGGTGGGACTTACCTGTGTATTTATCATGCTTCTCATAATCTTGGATGAAATGTACAATCACTGGTGTCGGAATGACATAACCAATATTCTCAGCATCTTCATGTTTTAAAGACTGAAACGCAATGCCGACACATTTTCCTTTGTCGTTAAATGCAGGACCACCAGAATTCCCAGAATTTATGGCTGCATCTATCTGAAAAATAAAACAAAACAGGAAACACTATCGCAAGCGCCCAAAACTTCCTAGTAAGAAAAACACCAAAAAGAAACCTGTTAAATGTGGTGTCAAACCTGTAAGCCCAAAAGCTCAGTCGATCCATGTACATAAGACAATATCTCCATACGTGAAACAACACCGCTTGTGACAGAGATTGTGTCCCCACCAATTGGGTAACCAACAACAGTAACAGCATCTTGCAAAGCTGGTAAATCTCCAAACTCCACAGGAGATACTCCTTCCCAAAACTCATCATCCGTTACTGTCAACAAAGCTGTAATACGAACGTATTACATCATCAGCCCATAGAGGCATACACAAGAACAATTAATATCATACTTCACATTTACCAACAAAACTAATAACAGACATAACAAGAGGACAAGAATAATCCATAGTTTGCAATAAATTCTGACTACTTAAAACTTCCATTGCAACTCAAACTACACTAACAATAGTCCAACATAAACTCTAATTCATCATTTACTGTCCTGTAATCATAAAAGAAAATCAATAGAAAAGAACAATCAATTCTGACTACTTCACATTGTCCATGGAAACTAATAACAGACATAACACAGAGAACTGTTCCAAGAATAATTTACGTTAAACAATCAATTCTAACTACTCAAATATTCAATTTGCAACTCAAACTACACTGAAAACAGTAAAAACAACAGTAAACATATTGCAAAAATAGAAACTAGATCCATACCAATGTCGCATTCAGTTCCAATGGCCAAGACTGTCGCCAAATACTTAGTATCAGAGCCACGCTTCTTGAGTTTAACTTGAGTATGATGTTCAACGGAATGTGCATTAGTCAAAACTCTTCTTCCACCAATAATAAAACCACTACTACCAGAACTATACTGTCGTTTCCTTTGCCATGGCAACGAGAAATTAGGCTCAGTGTGAACACAAAAGACTTTAACCACAGCATCCATTGAAGGTACAACTTTAACAACTGTTTCCCAACTCGGAGCAGCAGGAATCGATTCAGTAGTAGTTGAAACAATCATACCATTGCTACAATCACCGTTCTTCTGATCAGAGTGATGATGACGAGCTCTGCGCTCAGGAGACGACGCTCTCTGGTTATTAGCTTCTGATTGATTGTTCAATCTACGCTTTTTAACTCTCCCACGGTTGCGTCGCGACGGAGACGGGTTGGCTTCAGAAGCTGAAACAGGCTCAGGGGATTGAGGTTCGTTAACCGAAGCTTCTTTAACTTCGCCGCCGGCGTTTTCCGCCGATGAAGCATCTTGTCTTTTGTGTTTGCGTCCTCTCTTCTGAGAAGTCTTCATCTTTTTCCCTCAACCCAGAAGGAAAGAAAATGATCTTTTCCTCTGGATTGTATCTGTTCAACGAAATTGAAATCGAATATTCCAGAAGACGCGGCTAGGGTTTATAATCGGAGAGTGCGGTAATCGCACAGGATGAGAAACGGCGATCAATGTCCGTCGCGTCTGAATATAAGATAAATGGGCCTAAACATGGGCCTACCAGCTAAATATATTCAACTTGGGCTTTATTCATTATAATCATCATCATTAAGATAACCCACAAGCTTTAGGCCTTTAGCATAGTATGTAAACCGACATCTAAACATTTGTATATAGATTTTGGTTCGGGTAAGATCGGTTTGGGTCTGGTTAATTCGGTTCGGTTTAAACGCCCACCATTGTTTTGTAAACCGAAATCTGAATTTTCATCATTTCACTTTCCCTTTGAAGTAATCTCATCTTCGCAACTTGAATCATATCTCCAAAATTCCCAGATTTTGATTATAAATCCATTTCTAATTCCTCAGATCTCCCTCTCTCCGATCTTCAATTTCAACTTGAAATCAGAAAATGTCAGAAGGCTACGCAATCGAGCTTTACTTCGATCCAGCTCTCGAAAACCAAGTTTTGAAAGCTTGGAACGTCTTCGCTCGCCGTCAAATCAGCACCAAATTGATCAACACTGAGTCACGTCCACACATAACACTCTTCTCTACCTCTTTCTTCGACTCAACGAGACTCGAATCCGTCATCAAAAACTTCATATCGAAGCAAGAACCAATCTCGATCTCATTCTCTACTCTAGGTAGCTTCTCAAGCGATAACAACGTACTGTTCCTATCCCCTACTCCGTCTCTATCGCTTCTTCAGTTACAGTCTCAGTTTTGTGATATGTTGAAGAAAGAATCTGTTGAGATTGGTGAAGATTATCGTCTTGATTCTTGGGTTCCGTTTTGTCCTGTGGCTCTTGATGTTCCTAAGTCACGTATGGCTGAGGCTTTCTCTGTTTTGAGAGATTTGAAGCTTCCGGTGAATGGTTATGGTATGGAGATTGGTCTTGTTGAGTTTTCTCCTGTTCGTGAAGTCTTCTCATTTCCTCTTGGTAACACTTTGGAGTCTTGATCATTTGTGATCTGTTGTGTTCGTTTTGATTACTGGTTCATGTAATTTCTCCATGTAAAGCATCGATCTTTACTGTTGAACTCGTAATTTCTAAGGAATAGTTGGAGAATTGCTATTTATCAATCCATGTGAGGAGAAATTTTCTTGATTTTCAAGCTTTTCTCGGTATGCATTTCGGATCTGAATGATGTTATGATTTAGAGTTTACTGATAGAACACAATAGAAGCATTGTGTTGTAGTTCATGGTTGGTGTGTAAGTTACCATTTCTGTCTCAATTCTTTCTATTTTTTTTTGTCTCTGGACAAGGTCTGTTCAAGGTAATCTTTTAGATCACAATGATTTGCTGTACTTTTTCGTTATGTTGATTTGCTTATGTTACATTCACTTTGAGTTTATGCACTTTGATAAATTTCATTGAGAATATGTAGAGGTTCCCATGATTTGTGTTTCATGTCTTCTCATGAACACAAAGAATGGTGGAAACTACTATTCCTCTGCTCAATTCTTTTTGCAGGCTTTGATCGTGGAGTCAAATCAATAAATACTTGAAACAATAACAGGTATGTGCAATATTATATGTCCTGTAAATATGTGTCTTCTTTTTGAAACACATAGAACTGTAGATTGTTATGAGATATGAACCAAAGACATCACTTTCTACATTTTAAAGGTTGTTATCCTCAAAATTACCTTAGTTGTTTAAGTACCGCCATGAGAAACTCGCTCCAGGCATCGATTGGTCCGGGCAAGCACCAGTGAGTACAGTCGTTGAAACCCTTCATCCATTTATTTCCCCAGTAAGAATTCGGGTGCCCGTCTGGTCTCATTAGCATAGCCCTAGTCACATCCAAAACCACAAACTTTTTCTTTAAGCTGTCACGTTTTATCTCTTCAAGCTGTTCTATTTGAGATGATCTGATTTCCATATCGCTACTTTGCTGGTTGATTTCATTTACCCTAAAAGGGATCGTCCTCCCGCACGCTCCTCCAGTGTTCCAAGTCCCATTCTCAAAATGAGAAGGCGAATACGTCCTGAGAACCGTCACTAAGTTGTCTACGCAGTTATGACATGCATTAATGTGCTTAAAGGCAGCTGAGAAAACCAGCTTAAACCCTTCTTTCAAGCTAATCTGTGTCATGTTTGGTAAGTTACAGAAGATACAACCAATTGTCTCATCTCCTCTACGTATGTATATTGGTCTGAAAAACCAATGACCAACTGAAACAATGGCAATGTCTGTATTTGGCAGATCATTTGCCCATTGCTCATCGATCTTGTCAATATCGAGATCATAAATTCCTGTTCCGGTCTTGTTAGCGCGAGTCCTCTCAAATCCTGCCACTAGAAACTTAGTCCATGAGGTAGATAGAGTGAAGTCATGGCCTGAAAAGTACCATTTCCTGTTTCTGTCTTCTGCATCCTTGTAGATATCTTTCGGAGTTTCTTCCTGCACAAGCAAAGCAAAAGAAAGGAGGTTTCTTAGGTCACAAAGCTTAGGGAGTTATGCCACAGGATCCTCTACAAAGCAGAATTTTACCATTGACAAGAGACAAAGAAGAGATTCCATGTGGTTTCTGGCTAGAGAATCACCAATGAAATTCATCTTTTTGCTGCGAACAAGATCGAGAAAAGCTTTGGGATTGAATCTCGGAAGATCACAGCCTTGGGGTTTCCATCTCCAGAACAAGAAATCTGTGTTTGGTCTCCCATGTTTTAAGCAGTTTCTCGAGTGGGGTATTGTAGAACAGGTAGAGTTTGTGTATAGAGACCCTCTTTCGTCTGGAATCCAATGTCCTTTAGACAAGTCACAGTCCTTAAAATCTAAACAACAATTGTGGATTTGCATTTCAATAATAAGAACATTTAAAAGAATAAAAAAGGACAGGATTATAAAGTTTTCTCTATGACTTGTTTTTTGTCAAAACTTACAGAGTTGAGGTTGGACGTAGAGAGCTCTGTCATCGTTGATACGGTTGAAAGAGTTTCGAGGAGATAATACGAAAGTGATGAAAAATATAGTTATACAAAGCAAGATGTATAGTGCTAATCTTCTTATGGTCGTCACTTTCTTGGATTTTTCCCGGAAAATGGGTGAAGAATTCATAGTTGCATGTTGATTAGTATCCAATAAAATACTCCCATATATATATGAATGCCTATTTATATACATAGAGGTGTTTCTTTCTTCGATTTTGTTTGATTTATCAATGTGATAAAAAGAAATAGAACCAAATCTAGAGATGAAGGAAGATAATGGCTTTTCTTTTTTTCACTGTTCCATTCGTATAAGGATAGAACAGTTTTTTTGAAAGGAAAATATAGCTATGGAGTATTTGTCCATGTATGTTTTGGAAAAGGTACATGCTCTTATGCTTAATATTGAAACATGTGTTCTTGTATGAGGTAGAAAACTTACTACTCTTTATTATAATTAAAAGTTGGCTGCACTTTGTAATATAGCAAGCAATATGTATATATTCTATAATTTATTACATTCTGAAATGTGTCTTAAAATTTTAGATTTAGATGTAAACCAATTTTCCATTTATAGTAATTAAGAATTATTGAAAACAAAATCTTTTTTAAAAAAGGTTAATTATATATGCAAACTAACTCCACTTTTACATTTTCTTTTCTAATTTATATTTGAATCATTATCCTCATGTGGTTAATATTATGGATGAATGGAATCACAATGTGCCGTCAGGAAAATATGCTATAAAATGTGCCATCCCATATGTAGTTAATTGTTTAAATTTTTTTTGAATGGAAACAAAATGCGCAGTCGCTGAAAATGTTAAAGACATATGTTTTCTCCATTGACTGAAAAAATGTTTTAAAAAAAACTAATACTCTCAATTGACTGCCTAAAATGTTACGAAAATGGTCATTTTGATCAAATACGTGCACCAGCTGAAGCCCACATTTCGTAACGATTAGATAAGTACGACGGTTCAAACACTTTCAACACAGTCTGGCTAGTTGGTTCTAACATCAGAATGTACAAACACCAACAAATAATCATTTAGGGTCAATTATGAATCTCTCAAATCACTTATCACACATTCATTAAGGGATAATGATTATGTCCGGTAATGGAGTACTAAAAAGTCCTCTAAGTATACATATTAGGCAATTAGGCAAATGTAAGATATCCCAGAATAAAACTCTTCCCATTCATATTTTACCTTATTTGTTCCGCAAACATAATAATAATAATATGTAATCTATAAAATATTCTTTTGATAATAACAGAACTTAGAAACAATGGATTCGACGAATAACACAAAACGGTACAAGATTATTAGCGGATAAAGTGACAAAGAGAGCGGTTAACAATACGTGAAAAGTTAAAATTGGTACAAAGTAACGAAAGCAGTATATGTCGTACCGCAGTAACACGAAGTTACCAATCAAATGAAGTGTCAAATAATTCATAATCTTATTTTCAATTCATATACATTTTTTTATCTAAACATGCAATATGATTTATTAAACTTAGCGTAAAAATTTGCATTTTATTTTCAATTTATTCACTAAATATAAGAAAATTTTATTTTGCTTAGTTGAAATATGTTGGATTTCAATTTGTAATCAGATTTTCGGTTTTTTGTAGGTGAAGGGGGATTTTTTTGTTTTTTACTGTATTTTTTATTCAATTTTGCTTACATTATGTTCTTATTATAGTTTAGATAATTGAGAAATTTGTTACAAGTCTTAGTTGACGTATGTCTTCTAACAAGCGAAAAGTGTCGACTTCGGACGCAAAAGATATGCCCAATTGAAGGAGAAGCCACAACAACAGTTATAATACAACGATGGTCTCTTCTGTTTTATCCATCCTTCCACAAAGTTGGCTACTTTCACGATTACCCATCTCTGATTTCGTCAATTGCAAATCGAAACTCGTGTATTGTCGCTCCACGAGTGTCCGAGGAGGCTCCGTCAAGAGACAATCAACGGCCAGAAGTCGTAGTTTCACTGAGACAAATCGTCGTACACCTTCCCTGCAATCCAAACATGAATTCTGGGAAGACCCAGATGATGGTAGCGACAGTGAAAACGACGACGGAGAAGAAGAAGACGAAGATGGTATTGGGAACGATTTAGATTACGAGAGTGATTGGGAAGATGACTCGAGATCCAAGAAGCTTACTACAACAGACAACTACGAGGAAGAGCTTGCAAGAGGTTCTTCTTTTTTCAATCATATGGCTCTTAAAATCTCTCAATTTACTATTTTTCTTCAAATTGCGAGTAAAAAAATCAATCTTTATGTTTCAAAGTTCGTACTTTTGTGTGTGTATGTGTATCCTGCTTTACATGGGCTTGAGTATTTGCAGAGGTTGAACAACTTCTTGAACCTGAAGAAAGAGCAATTCTGCAGCAAAATGATAAACCAAATCTCAAGATGATATCAACAGTAAGTTCTCAAGTGATTTTATCTTAAGTATCTCTTCAATATTGCATTTTACAGTCATTCTCATATCAATCTATGATCATTTGCTTCGGTTTCGTTTCATATGGTTTGTACACTTTGTGGAAATATGAAATTTGCAGAAGAGTTGGAAGCCACTTCAGACACTTGCTCTGTCAATGCAGATTCAGTTAATGGATAACCTCATTGCAAATGGACTAGACATTGATGATGTTGACAAGGTTTGCTTTGAAACATGTAATGTTGTCGCCAAATCTGATTTCTATTCTTTATCATGTCACTGATTGAATCTACAAAAACAGGACAACCAAACCGCTCTTCATAAAGCAATCATTGGTAAAAAAGAAGCAGTGATTAGTCATCTTTTGAGGAAAGGAGCAAATCCGCATCTTCAAGATCGGGTGAGAACTTATCTGGTTCCATTTACTTATCTCATTTGAAAAAGGTTCGAACTTTCAAAAACTGATTGTTTAAACCTTCAGGACGGTGCAGCTCCGCTTCATTATGCAGTTCAAGTTGGAGCCTTGCAGACTGTAAAACTACTAATCAAGTACAACGTAGACGTCAATGTTACAGATAATGTCGGTAGCCACACAAAAAAAAATACATATTTCAAGCCATTAAAATTTTCTGATTTTGAATTCTGTGAAACTTTCTTTTTGTTTACAGGAAGGATGGACTCCTTTACATATCGCTGTACAAAGCCGGAATCGAGACATTACAAAGATCTTGTTGACCAATGGTGCTGATAAAACAAGACGAACAAAGGTCTTATGGAAAAAAAAATATCTGAGATTATGTGCATAATTTTTTTGTTCGATTACTGATCAATTTGGTTTCTTCTTGCTGTTTTTCAGGATGGGAAATTAGCTTTGGACTTGGCTCTGTGCTTTGGAAGAGATTTCAAGTCATATGATCTGGTCAAGCTGTTGAAGATTATGCCCACTGGAGATATATAGAAAGAGTTGGTGAGATTCTGAATGGTCAGGTTGAGATTTGTAAACTGGATTTTCCATTACTTGGATTGTAATCTAAACCGGTATAAGTTGTTAAGGTAGAAGAAACCTGATTAAGTTAGTTACTACTTATATATCACAATGTCATATTGACTGACAAGCATTGCAAGATTGTGCAAGTGTGTACCAATAATAATTTGAAGTGTTATTCATTGACTTTTCTTGGTTTCTATAGGAAACGAAGAGTGGAGTCATTGAATCTTACGAAGAACTATAAAATAGGTAACACAAGAAGAGTGTCGTTCTTGTTCCCCACATCATTTTTTTTTTTTTGGTTAGATGCACTTATTCGTTGATCTTTTCGCAGCAACATATTTTACAAGTTCCCGTCTTGTCACGCCTACAAAAAGCGGATTCATACATAAATCCATATTTTCCAGTTACGCAATCCGTAAAGCATGAGTCCGTGTACGGTCCAACCGGATGCTTGCATGGTGCAACTGCATCGACTGATTTTGGTCCTGCAAAAACAGAAGAGTTTGAAGATATAAATATGCATGCAAGTAGTCTTGGCTTATATCTAAAACAGATTCGGATTAAAAAAACCTATGTCAAACATAAACATAATTTGTTGTATTGAAAAACCAAGAGGACTAACCAGAAATGATGAACATGATCATCATGACGGTAATCAAAAGTAGAGGAGAGGAGGATGATCTCTTGGATTTCATTTTTGTTTCTATCGAGATATCATTGAGAGATCATGGTTTTATAGGGTTTTTATCACTTGCTATATATGATCAAAACTATATATCTTTCCAAATTGTGAGATATATCATCAACTAAAAATAGTTATCACACGATATTTTCTCTTAAAAACTGGTCTATCTTGAAAATGGCTATATTTAGAAACAGTTTAATTTGTCTAAAAATTATAAACAACTAAAACGCTTATTGTGAGATATATCATCTACTAAAATTGGTTTGATTTGTAATCTAAGTCGGTAAAAGTGGTTAAAGTAGAAGAAACATGGTTTTTTGTGAATTGTGAGACACTTTACTAATTTTGTTGTATAATCCATAAACGTTGAAAAAGTTCGTAATACTCAAATACATTTTCCACAAACTTTTAAGGCTAGCGTCCATAAACCGATAGCGAATAACGATGGGCACCTTAATGTTAGAGTTATTAATTTAGAATAATGTTATTATGTTTTACTTTATATGATAAAAATTCTTGTAATATCAATACTGCAAAATCGACCATGAAAATTATTGAATATACATAAAACCTCTATAAATTAATACTGTTGGGACCACAATATTTTATTAATTTATTGAGTTATTAATTTATTGATATACTAATTGAACCGAAAAACTAATTTGAAACCGAAAAAATATAGGGCAATTCTCCAAAATACTATAGTTTTATTTTTTTGGGCCAAAAATACCACATGGGCTGGCATTTCCCATTATTAACATTTCTGATTCAAGGAATTGACCAAATTGCCCCTGCTGAAACAAACCCAAAACACGCGATATCGTCGTTGCGTCGGTCTCTCATCGCCGAAACTGACCTAATCGATCCGGCCATCTCTCGCCGGTCTCTCATCGCCGCCGCCGATCTCACGTCGCCAGTGTTACGTCGCCGGTCTATTATCGGCGGTTTGGATCTTAATCGAGTAAAGCTTCTACGGTTTGGAACTTACTTGCTTCCGTCTTTTTTCTAAGGTAAAACTCGATTTCCATGAACGAGCTTGTCATGAACTCGATTATGATTTTCATGCTCTCTTACGTATCACTGCTTCCTTAAATGCTAAAGAATTTCCAGTTGCAGAGCTCGAATTATGATTTCCATGAAGATAAATGTTTGAAATCTGTTACAATACCGAGCTAGAATATGTTTCCAGTTGTTTGAAATTGTATCTAAATGCTAATTTTCTCTTTAGCTTAAGAGATTCAACAATTCTTTAGCTCCTAATACTACTACATTTTAGGTTATGTATGAAATTGTGGCTTCTCAGTTAGTATCTTCTCAATTATGGCTTCTTTTGTTCCTTAGTCTATAAATCATGAATAATTCAGCTCAAAAACACTTTAATATATGAATAATGAACATTCCAGTCTTTGTAGTGTGTGTTTGTTTGTGTGTGTGCTTATGTGTATCTAAGTGTGTGTTTGTGGTGTGTGTTTTCATACGACATAAACTTTTCATGGATACCCAATGTTGTACATGATTAGCTCTTTATATAACAGAGAGGTCTTTGTTAGGTTATAAAAGATTTTCCCAGTGTTCAAATTGGAATCAAGTTAAGAGCATCTCTTTTGCTTTGATGTGAGCATGATCTGTGTGTTTGTGGTGTGTGTTCGCTTGTGTGTGTGTGTGTGTGTGTGTGTGTATGTGTATCTGAGAGTGTGTTTGTGGTGTGTGTTCGTTTGTGTGTACCCTATAAAGTTAGGATAACATCATATTATATGCATCTAGATGAAATCAGTGTGTGTGTGTGTGTTTGTGTCTGTGAGTGTGTCTGTGAGTGTGTTTGTGTGTGTGTTTGTGGTGTGTTTGTTTATGTGTCTGTGAGTGTGTTTGTTTGTTTGTAGTGTGTTTGTTTATGTGGGTGTATGTGTGTCTGAGTGTGTGTTTGGGCTGTGTGCTCATGTGTGTGTGTGTGTGTGTGTGTGTGTGTGGGTGTATGTGTGTCTGAGTGACTGTTCATGTGTGTGTGTATGTATGTGTGATTTAGGATGAAGTATACGATTTAGGATCAATGTATATTATGCATATACTGTCTATGTTAAACGTTTAGGAAATATTGTTAAAATTCAGGAATGAATCATTTTATTTTATGAAGATCTTCCTAAACAGATTTACTGATTTCTTCTTATTTTGTTATTGGCAGCAGAACATGGGAGATTCTTTTCCTACAAGTGTCACACTGCCTAAGCTCTATTTCAACATAGGAGATGAGCCTAAAGCAGGAGCAATTGTAAACCAATTTGCGAACTACGAATACATCAAGGAAGTAAAAAACATCCTCACTGATGTAGAGTTCCAGAGGATCAAAGAGTCATTCTTAGGACCAATTTTGAAGGTTAGCACAAGGGGGTTGACAATGTCAGGGAAGTTGGTACACTGTTTGCCAAGTAGGAGTTTGATCACATCGAAAGAGAATGAGATGTGGTTTCATTTTGGAGCATAACCTATGAGGTTCTCGATAAGAGAGTTTCATATGGTCACATGATTGAAATGTGCTGAATGGGAACCTGATGAAGATGCTGATTATGATCAACATGACTGGGCAAAGACAGAAGATGGTCACACATTAGAAGACCTTATTGAGATTCTGAGAGAGACTCACGCAGACGCAGGAGATGAGAGGTTCTCTTTAGGTATGCTAGTACTCATTGAGAGTATACTACTTCAGAGACACAAGTACTACAAATTCCCTGCGAAGAATCTAAAGATCGCCCAAGATGATGGTGTACTGGTTGAGTATCCGTGGGGAAGGGAAGCTTACAATCTCCTGCTAAAATCGATAAAGAAAGTTGTGTCATCAAACCTGAAGAAGGCAAAATATGATATACACGGTTATCCATTAGCGTTAAATCTGTGGATACTCGAGTCTATACCGCTGTTACAAACAACGTTTAGTAGAGTTAGTCAAACCAAAAAAATGAATATGCTCTTAGCTTTTAGGAAGGATTTATAGTAATTTAAGAAGATATTGATAAATCGTTCTTTTTTTTTTATGCAGCTGAAGGTGATTTGCATCTTACCTCTAATACCTGATGATCCAGAAGATGGAGTCTTGTTGGAAGACACAGATGATGCAGATCTGAGTTTGATGGTGGAGTTATTGAACAAAGGTTACAAGATGACAGCTGAAGACTAGAGAAAAGGATCACTGGATGTTGGGGATGTGATTAAACATGTTGCTATGAATTCATATCAGTTAAATGCCAAGGAGAGAGCCAGACCATCTTCTTCGGGTGAGTCACTTTGTCTCGATGATGAACAATCTATACAAGATTGTTGAAGACGGTTTCAGAAATGTCAACAACTGTTTATCAAAAATAGAGGAGAAGCTGAGAATATATGATAATAGAAACACAAGCGATCATGTAAACTAACTTGTTCTAAGTACGCTTAAGGACTTTGGATGATTTTCCTTACAATTAACAATTAACCGTTTGCATTTTCTGTTGTAGCAGCATAACAGAGATGATGGAATCCCTCTATCTAACAATTAACCAACTCAAAACTTCAACAAAGATAATGGGATCACTCCATCTAACAAATCTCCAAATGAACAAGATACAATTCCGGTGACTCAGAATTCAGAGACTCAGAATGCTACGAAGGTGACACAAGAAGAAGATCCTACTGTTGAATTAACTTAGAAGCTCAATTCAACAGATGAGGTAAAGACAATATTCATAAAAATATTCTTAAACAATTGAAAACACATGGGGAAAAAGAACTAACTCAAACAATTAATGTCCAATGTTTAAAAAGATGAAAAAAGATGAGACAAATGCCGGTACACAAACACAAGAAGTAACCCAGAAACTCGATTCAACTACTGATGTAAGATTTTCTAATTTTTTCTTATATGTTAAATGTATGAAAGTCTTCTTAAACATATACTAAAAATGTTTTTTATTTGCAGGGTGATATAAAAAATGTTACTTAGAGATGTGGTGATGATGATGATATGAATCAAAATGAAGAAGATAATAATCAACATCATAATGTGGACGAAACCAACAAAAATCAAGAGGTTAGGTTTATGTGTTTTATTGAAAACTAAATTAATAGGAAGCTAAAATAGATCCTTGTTGCAGAGAGATAATGCTGAGGATGGTGTGGATCAAAATAATGATGTAGAAGAAGACAATCAACATCATGAGGTGAGCTTTTACATTTTTTTGAGATTTTATGTGTGTATTTTAGCATCTTTTCAATTGACATTAACTTGTGATTTTTGTTCTTGCAGTTTGATAGAGATGATAACATTCATTTCTCATCCCTTACACGTACTGAAACAGCATCACTCTCTCAGGAGCTAACAGTGCCAGAGCTGATGGAAGAAGTTGAAGCTAAATACGAAAACAAATGAAGGAAAGGAGTAGTGCGAGCAATTCTTAAAACATGCATCCGTGTTTTAATGCATGACTTGGGCAAAGAACATGATTTTAAAATCGAAGACATATGGTACCGGCTGGAAGAGAAAGAAGGTGAACAGGAACCAAAAGAGAAGATATTTTCTTAAAGTATAAACAATATCTTTTAAATACTTTTAGATAAACAACACTGTTTGCTTTTTGACTTTTTCTTATGTTTTTATGTTGCATAAGGAAAAAAATGAGAAGGATGTGAAGTCACAAACTAATGAGCCAATGTTTGATCTTAAATGTTTTACTCCACCCGAGGTTTGTTATTGTAATTCAATTTTTTTTTTGAAGGTTTCATTCATAGGGTATCTCTTAGAAAAAATTTGATTTGATTAAGCCTTATTTAAAACTATAGGAAGAACTGTTAAAAATTTAGGAAAAGACATCTTAATTTTAGGAAGAGCTTCTGAACACAGATTTATTTGGTGGCATGTTCTTTAATAACCAGTGTTGTGTATGTGATATCTTCGAAGTGTTTTTTACAAGACATAACCATATCGTTTCTTGTGTTGCAGTAGAAGTATGTGATGTCTTTGATGTAATTCATTATAATGTGTGGAGTTTTCTTATATATTAATTTCAGGAAAAAAAGAAGAAACGGAGTAAGGAAGTTAATAATGCTGTTCCAGCGAAGAAACAAAGAACTGACGATGAACAGCAGGTTCCAAGGCGGAGCACCCGACTCATAACTCCATCAATGAAAACCATCACTCTATATAGAGCACCAAGAAACCCCGCAACAGCTGCTATACATCCGAAATTGAACCCTTTCCTGTTTCCAACTCTCAACAATATGGAAGAATTGAGTGATTGGAAGAGCTCAAATATTATGATGTTTTAACGCTTCTTTTCTATTTCAAAAGTAGATTTTCTATCTAAAAGTAAGATAAATCGTTTCTAATATTTGCAGAGTGATCACTGATACACAATTATTAACTCCACACTGGTTTAAAATGATAGAGAAACCAAAAACATATCTTCAAGAAAAGATATTTATATACTAAATGTAAAAAATTGAATATGTTTAGCATCGAAAGATCAATAGTAATTTGGATCAGAGATACTGTATTGGTTATTATCAGGAAAAATCTGGGTTTGTTTTCATTCATTCTGTTTATTTTATGCTTGAATATATTCATGTTTGTATTAGAAACATACACTGATTACTTGTTTTGAATTTTGTAAAAAACAGCATGTCTATGCAGGATTAGGAGTAATTTGGCTCAGAAGGAATCAAGACCCAGTCTACTTCCATAACAAGAGGCTCCCAAAGTTAGCCTTTGTAGGAATTGGCTTCCTCAGAAGACTGAGTGAATGCTACAAGTATTTCAAGATATCATATCCATGGAAAACACAATATGAGTTTCCTAAAGATTTGATAGATATTGTCAGAGGTAGCTTACCTTCTATTTGCTTTCCTGCAAAGAAATGGCATGACATTGATGGAGTGTATGGCGTTGCCTATTGCTACCAATACGAACATCACATTGGCATGGAGATACGCTTCACTACAAGAACAATCACAATATTAGACTGTAAATGCAACAAGTGTAAGGGTGATTTGATACACAGTCTTATCAGACCATTTGCAGGTATGAATCCATAAAAACCCCTTTTATGTAATATAACTATGTTAGTTTGCAGTATATATACATAATGAGTGATTGTATATTGGTTTTCATTGCAGAGATGATACCATATCTTCTTCGTTGTGCTGGGGGGAAGGTACACCCTATTGATCAAGACCTCACTCCATACAAAGTCTACTGCCCAAAGAAATACATGCGAATTGTGCACTCTTCATCATTAAGATGATTGAGTGCAACTCTATGGGAATAGAGGACTTGATGATCAAACTGACAGATATAACTGCTGAAGACACAAGATCGAAGATGACATTTGATATCTATCAAGAATTTGTAGTGAATGAGATATATTTGATTTCTGTTTGATTTCGTGATCATTTATTAAGAAACATTGTAGGTAATGAGATTGATATGGGGGCCGATTGGTGTGCAACTGTAAAGGCTTTTACTACAACTAAAAGTATCTACAGCCAAATTTCTTTCAATCACACTTTTACTTTATTTTTTATTTTTAAAGTACTGACAGCCCCTAAATTCTCTCTAACTTCTTTTACTTCTATTTTTTTAAAGCCACAAAAACATGGCTTTTAGAAGACTGTACGATTCTTTTTTATTTTTTTAACAATGATGTATATTAATAGTAAGAATTAGATAAAACAATAATAATCAATAGAAAAATTCTATACAAAAAAATAAAAAACAAAATTATTTATAATAGGATCAAGAATTATTCAAAAACAATAAAAAATCAATAATCGATAAACATACTAATTCAAAAAAAAAATGTAAAACGTAATAAAAAAATTAGAACTAAAATAATATACTATTTTTAGACTATCACTAACATTATAAATACCATGAGCTACTGAGTTTTTCTGTCACTTTCAAATCCAATAGGTATCATGATTTTCATATATTTCTTCATAAGTTTATATTATTTGCATGTAGATTATATGCAAAGGTGATCATAAATTTATGTATGTATTATATTAGAATTTAAAATCTTTTCTTTTGTTTTACGGATATGGCATCATCTTCTCGTAAGGTAATGTAAAAACATTTTAAATTTTGTTATTTTAAAATGTTATATGAATATAATGCTAATTTTATTACCAATCAAACTTTTATAAATATTTAAAGTCACAACTTTTACAGTTTTTTGTTACCAATCAGACTTTCACAAATATTTTAAAGTTACAGCCACAGTGCTTACAACCAAATTCTCTGCAGCCAAAAGTTTACAGTAACAGCCTGTAGTAAAAGTTCTTACCAATCGGCCTCATGATTTTAGTTTGATGACATTGTAAATATTTGAAACTTATATGTTTATGTGATATAGGTTTCTAAGATAATGTCAGTGTTTTTGGGCTAATGTTTGTGGCAAATACCAGGTTTCATAATATTTAGGAATGCGTAATTGTAATTTTATGAAGGCCTTTATAATTTTAGGAAGGCTTTCTTAAACAATGGGTTACAATAATCACTTATATATTAGATGTGTGTGTGAGAAACCAAGTTAAATAATATTTAGGAAGAGTTTCATGAATATTTAGGAAGCTGTTTTTTTATTTTAGGAAGATATTCTTACACTAAATACTTAACAAAAAAATCAGGATATGCAAAACATTTTAAACCAGGTTTATTTGAATTTATGAAGAGTTTCATAATATTTAGGAAAGTGTGTTTTTAATTTTAGGAAGGTATTCTTAAAATCTAGGAAGGGTTTAATAAATATTTAGGAAGCTGTTTCAAAAGTTTTGAAAAACCTTTCAAAAGGTTCGGGTACAAAAGAAAATTTCTGGGCATTCGCGGCCACGGAGAATCGAACCCGGGTTTATAGTGTTTTTGGAGAGTGTGTAACAATATGCCATGTTTCTCATTTAAGTAACCCCTAAACTTAAGTATATATATACATTAAACACTAAGTCAATCTTAAAAAAAAATACTATGTATTCACAACCATAGAGACTCGAACCCAGGTTTATAGTGTTTTTGGGAAGTGTGTAACCAATAAGCCATATTTTTCATTCATGTATTTCCTAAACTTAATTATATATATACATTAAACTAAGTCAATCTTAAAAAAAAAATTCTAGGAATTCACGGCCACAAAGACTCGAACCCGAGTACATAGTTTTTTTTGGAGAGTGTGAACCAATATGTCATGTTGCTCATTGATGTATTCCCTAAACTTAATTATATATATATATATATATACATTAAATACTAAGTCAATCTTAAAAAATAATTCTAGGCATTCGCAACCACAAAGACTCGAATCTGGGTTTATAGTGTTTTTGGAGAGTGTGTAACCAATATGCAATGTTTTTCATTCATGTATTCTCTAAACTTAATTTTATATATACATTAAACACTAAGTCAATATTAAGAAAACGATGCTTAATTATATATATAAATTAAACACTACGTCAATCTTAAAAAAATGCTAGGCATTCGCGGCCACAGAGACTTGAGCCCGGGCTTATAGTGTTTTTGGAGAGTGTGTAACCAATATGCCATGTTTCTCATTTATGTATTCCCTAAACTTAATTATATATATACATTACATACTAAGTCAATCTTAAAAAAAAATTCTGGGCATTCGCGACCTCGGAAACTCGAACCCGGGTTTATAGTGTTTTTGGAGAGTGTGTGACCAATATGCCATGTTTTTCATTCATGTATTCTCTCAAATTATTTATATATATACTGTAAACAAAAAAAAAATTAGGATGTGAACAAGCAAATCATTATCCATCATTAAACCATAAACACAAATGTAGTTATATCTGATACATGATAGGCAAAAAAATTTTAAAACATGTTTATTTGAATTTAGGAAGAGTTTCATAAAAATTTAGGAAAATGTTTTTTAATTTTAGAAAGGTAGTCTTAACAAAATATATAGATAAGACATCAAGATGTTCACAAATTCAAACAATTATCCATCACTAATAACATGATTTAATATGTGATACATTAAGGCAAAACACAAAATTGAACATTAAAAAACACAATTTAGGAACAATTTCATATTATTTAGGAAAGTGCTTTTGAAATTTAGGAATGCTTTCCTTTATATGTTGTTTAGGATTAGAAACCAAGAACTTGTGTATAACCAATAATTTGAGTATACACTCAAACAAATTTAGTTGAAACCACTAATATAAGCCACAATATCTTATTGGGTCGTCCTCAGCCACATGATCTGCAAAAAAGATTTGATAAATGTTAAAAACGTTTCACAAAAAACTGTCACGTATTCAACATAAAACTTTTAAAAAGTAATGAATGTATACAAGATACCTTTAACAAGCCCTTAATCATATCGCAACTCTGCACGTACTCTTGTTGTGTCCTCCTCTACCACATCTGCTACACTTGTGACTCTGAGACTTTGAACCCGGTACACCAAAATCTCCAACAGAGCGCAAAATCTTTATAAACGGTCTACCACTGCTTGGTTTACTAACTGGAAGAGCACATAAGAATCCAGTTACAGAATCTGGGAAAATCCAATTATTTTCGTCTCCATTTGGGTGTATGCTTTCACCATATGCTTTAGCCCATGTCTCTGTCAAGTAGCAATCATATACGAGCTTATTTTCATCCATATTTGAATGTTTCGCTGCAACAATGGCATGAATACAAGGTATTTTGTCAATGTCAAAAAGACAACAGCTGCACTACCTGTTCTTTAGGTGGAAAATAAACTTGTTCATGTTATCCTTCACCTTAAACTCGTCTTGATTGACTTGGAAGACGTCAAGTTTCATTGCATCTGGGAACCTTAACACCAACTTATCCACTACTTTTGGCATGACAAGCTTATTGTGTTTAGCAGCCATTTCACGTCTTTCATGAAACCACGAAGTCAGCGTTAACCGGATTGTCTCAAGAAGGGAAAGCATCGGCAACTCCCGTGATCCTGTCAACATTGAATTAAACGACTCTGCAATGTTTGTTGTCATCATATTGTAACGGTTCGAAGGAGCATAAGAACGAGCCCACTTCCTGAAATCAGCTTATTCTAAATATGTGGCAAACTTAGGATTTGCAATTTGTATATCTCTGAAACATGTAGCAAAATCTTGACGAGTATAAGCATTAGCTGTAGATATAAAAAATGGCAAACACGAATCACCTTTAAACTTGACTTTAATGTTGTTTCCGAGATGAAATCTACAGATTCCGTGGTGTGAAGCTGGATACAAGTCTAAAAGTGTTTTTACAATGGATGGAGCACGGTCAGAAACAAACACCAAATCTTGTGCATCAGGTATGATACAACGCAGACACCTAAAAAACCAAATCCATGACTTGTCATTTTAAGAATCAACAATAGCAAAGGCTATCAGATATAAGTAATAATCTCCATCCTGTGTTGTAGCTACTAACAACGTTCCCTTGAATATTCCCTTTAGGAAGGTACCATAAACAACAATCACTCTCCTCATCAAAGCAAAACCTCTGATTGACGAGCCAAATGCAATAAAAACGTATTTGAATCTAGTATGAGGATCAAACTCAAGATAAAACACTGATCCTGGATTTTTTTCATTAGCCATATACAACCACTTTGCTAGTTTGTTGTAACTGTCCTCAGGAGTGCCTCTACCCAAAATCTGAGCTTCCTCTTTTGCTCTCCAAGCTTTTTTGTAATTTATATGGACACCATGATCTAATCGAACCTTCTCAACAATCTGTTTAGGCTTGAGACCAGCCTTCTTTTCTCCATAGTGGCTGCAAATATAAGTACCTAGCAGTTTTGCAGTTGCTTGCCTATGATTTGCATTCCTATGTGTTGTATCACAATTGTGTTCATGCATATACTTCCTCACCACAAAAAAATTAGATGACTTGAGCTTTGTTGCACGCATCTTCCAGCTGCATTTAGCATCGAAACAACCCAATATAAATCTTGTTGTGTCTGACCACAATGACCTGAACTCAAACTTCCACTTAAGTGCCCATTTTCTCATAGTCATCATCAACTCTTCTTTGTTCATGAAATATCTGCCCTCATGTATATCATCAAATCCATGAGTGTGTTGTGAACAGCCTATAGATACTGGATCTGGATGAGATGCAAGAATCCCTTTATCAGCAGTTGAGGATGTATTATGTGGTGCAGAAACTGAGATGTTACTTCCACTTGGTCGATTATACTCCTAAAACAGAAACACAAATGTGAAAAACATATCTTAAGAATGCCTTCCTGACTCATAATATCTATACCTATCACCTTATCTATCATCTCATTCACAATACTCACCATATCTATACCTATCACCTTCACTTTCACAATAATATCTATCTTAGACATACCATCTCATTTACAATAGTCGCAGTATCTATATCAAAGCACATTCACTTTCAAAAAACTCATAGTATCTTAATTTGTATAAAAACAAAATATTTTACCTCAATTACTTTATGAACGGATGCAACAAAGGATGAATCACAACCCAATTGCTGCAAAAATAGAATGTTCTCTATTGTAATAGATTGAAGGTTGCACTCTGTTTTCAAAAAAACAATCTGGTTATTGGGAACCTAAAATAAATAAAGTGTGAGTCAATCAAGGAAATTACTAAAGCGGTAAAGAAAACATAATCACTAACAGTTACAAACAATCGAATCAGGTCTGAATCCTCTTGAATATTCTTCATAAACATATTCAATTGAAGATCATTCCGTATATAGACCGGTGGAGAAGTTTCTACCAAACTCTTCATTCGTTGAGGAATCTTTCGCTAAACAAGCAAGTCCAAAATCCTCAACTAACATCTCAGCTAAACAATTCAATGTGATATCATCATGTACGTCGCAAAACGATCCACTTCTATTTGAATCAATTTCAAAAACCCAATATCCTTTATCAGCTTGTGTCCACTTTCCACAAACTAAGTATAACTCTACCATAGTAAGGAAATTTCAAGAGCAATCTGAAATGCAAAACTAGAGCGATAGAGAATCATATATTCAACTTATGAAACGCTTAATGCAAAACGGTAGAGGATCGTATATGTAACATGTGAATAACTTTTCAATTACGGATCTGAATAGAATATCAAACCAAGCTAAGCATCAATTGAAAATTAAGCAGCATCTAATTCACATATATGATTGTAAGACACTAGTCAAACCTGATACATCATTCGTCAGAGCAGCAATGTCGGAGGAGCAATGGCGACGAAAGATGTCGATGGCAGTCGTCGTCTTAAATTGCTGATATCGATGGCAGTCGTCGAGACGTGAGGGTAAAACGAAGACGGAGACCACACCAAACTTCGCCGGAGTAACGGAGAACGTCGGAGAAGGAACAGGGAGCTGTTGAGCTAAAGAAAGTAAGGGAGCTAAAGGTATTGGGCAATTGTCGAGCTAAAGGAGTTAAAGAAATAGGGTAAAAAAGTCATTATACAATTTAATAAATGTTAGATATGAAAAATTAGAGAGTCTGTAGTAGATTAGGAAAACAAAGTAAATGTGATTGGTAAATTTAGGTATTTCTTAAAAATATATTAATTTATCAAGATATTAATTTATCGAATATTAATTTATAGAGGTTTAAGGCTATAGTGTGACAGGATCATAATTCTAAAAAGTAAAAAGTTCACAATCGGGTTTAAGGCTATAATCACATTTTCCTTTTTTTCTCTATTGTTCAATTTGTAATTAGTTTCTTACCATTTTTTCTGCTATATTTAATGTAACTGTTCTACAACAATATACGATACCATTTTGTTTCTGTCGATGAGTGTGGGTCGATTAGATAACGAATATTATTGCCAAACCTCTATTTAGAATCAGAGACCAAACACAATCCACCGGTTCAATAGAACATACACAATAAACCGGGGTCATATAAGAAATAACCGGATCCTCTTTCCCGTGATTAATGGTGGTAACTGTACCACAAGCGCGTGCTCATCACTCTCTCACTCTTCTTCTGCCACTAAATCTCACCTCACCGCCTCTCACTCTCTCAAGCTCAGAGTTCTCAATCTCCTTCAACAATGGCGGAACAATCTCTACTTAAGAATCTCACAATCATCATCCTCCTCCTCTGCTTAAGCTCCCCGATACTAACCTCCGCCTCCGAATCTCACCTCACCGTCGATTTCTACTCCGAATCGTGCCCTAAATTCCTCGACATAGTCCGCGAAACCATCACCAACAAACAGATCTCAACTCCAACAACCGCCGCCGCAGCTCTCCGCCTCTTCTTCCACGATTGTTTCCCAAACGGCTGCGACGCCTCCGTCCTCGTTTCCTCCACCGCTTTCAACACCGCGGAACGTGATTCATCAATCAATCTCTCTCTCCCCGGCGACGGATTCGACGTCGTGATCCGCGCTAAAACCGCTCTCGAGCTCGCTTGTCCCAACACAGTCTCTTGCTCCGATATCATCGCCGTCGCGGTCCGTGATCTCCTCGTCACCGTCGGTGGTCCTTACTACGAAATCTCCCTCGGTCGTCGCGATTCACGCGTCTCGAAATCGTCTCTCGTCTCCGATCTCCTCCCGATTCCGTCGATGCAGATCTCGAAGCTCATCGATCAGTTTAGCTCAAGAGGCTTCTCCGTTCAAGAAATGGTCGCTCTGAGTGGTGCTCACACCATCGGATTCTCGCATTGCAAAGAGTTCACGAACCGGGTCAACCCGAATAACAGTACCGGGTATAACCCGAGATTCGCAGAAGCTTTAAGAAAAGCTTGTTCAAATTACAAAAATGACCCTACGATCTCTGTCTTCAACGACGTTATGACTCCAAACAAATTCGATAATATGTATTTCCAAAACATTCCGAAAGGTCTCGGGTTACTCGAATCGGATCACGGGTTATTCGCCGACCCGAGAACCCGACCGTTCATTGAGGTATACGCGAGAGACCAAGCTCGATTCTTTAAAGACTTTGCCGGAGCTATGCAGAAGCTGAGTCTTTACGGTGTTTTGACCGGACGGCGAGGAGAGATCCGACGAAGGTGTAATGCAATCAACTAAGAGATTCTTCTTTATTGGTCTACGATGTGTGAGATTTTGTTTTTTTGTGTATTTATACACTTGTTGGTGTGTTTAGAGGAAAAGATTGAGATTTCAGCGAGATTGAATTGTCAATTGTTGATCTAAGCTCATGTGTGATACTAAGATTTAAATTCATATAGTTAGTCATTTTGTCATCATTACTTCGGATAATTGTAGATTAATGAATTTGAGAATTTATAGATTTTGGTATTTCTTTCGTAGCTTACTAATGAAATAGTCCCATATCGTTTGGTATTTACAAAACTGCCTCAAATTGTATGGTGGTTACAAAACTGCCCCAGATCTTTCGATACTACTAAACAGCCACGTTGTTTTTGGTATTTATAAAACTGAGCATATTTTTGTTATTTATCTTTATTACTTATAAAACTACTCCAGATATTTTAACTGTCTGCAGTCTCCTTGAATATAATATTGTTATCCTGCAATTTTGCATCAGCATAATCAAAGCTTGGAACTTACTTCCTACACATGTCGAAATCACTCCAACACCTTATACGGAATCCAAATCCCAAGTATACACCCATCTATATTACAGGCAAATGGCCTATTTTCAACTGGACTATTTCGATCGTGCTTATCTATGTACGATCAAAGTTGCGTGCTTGTATCAATACGAACATTTGAACAATTTAAATAAGCTATATGAACTTCAAGAATAGTGCACAAATCTAAATTGACTTTAACGGAAGTTAGTCAAACGTTAATTCCGCTGACTGGGTGACATCGTGGCAATGACGTGGCAAGGTTCTGAGAGAGAAATACATAAAACGTTTTAACAGGTTTTTAAAAAATTAAAAATTTTGCTGTCAGCACAACTCGAACCGTGGGCACCCCCTATCCTCAGCAGCACATTACCAGTTGAGCCAATGTAAATTATTAACATTGGTTCTAAAACAAAAACACTTATTCGCTAATTCGCTAATTAAACAAAAGAAAAGCTGAACTGATTTCTTAGACAGCCACATGATTTCTCCTGTATGTTTGAAGAATCAATATCTGTGCAAATACACGAGTTGGAGATACCACGAGACCTGGAATATATGGTGGCCAAAAGAGGAGGTTGACAACAGGTACTGTCACTTTCTTACAGCCATTCAAGAGGTATAAGAGTAAAATTGATCATTTTTCTAATCTATTTGATGAATGAAAAACTTTATCTTTCACATGCTTCTGCTACAGGTTATGTCTAGAAAAGATCAAGAACAATATTGGTGCCACAGAAGCAAGCCCTACAGTTATATATCTGTTGATTCATTCATCAAGAAGTTTAAAGAATCAAATCTTGGGTTGTTGCTAAAGGAAGAACTGTCAAACATACAGGAATGAGAAGAAAGAAGAAAGAAGTGGAGTCTACTGATTCTTCAAACATACAGGAGAAGAGTGACGAACAAAAACCTGATGAAAGCAAGAGTGAATCCGGCAATGAGCATGGCAACTCAGATTCTGATAAAAAAGAAAAAGAGGATGATACTTCAATAAAACGTTGAATGTAATATCACCTAATAGCTGCAATCGACATTAAAATTTTCAATAAAACCAATTAACTACTCTCACAGGCATTACATCGAACACTTGGAAGGATAAGAATAAATCATACTTTTTAGCTCATAAAAAGTGTAATTACAATTGCTACATGTAATTACCATTACAATTAATCGAACTAAAACCAAGACTTTATCAAGACTTTAGTAATTTATCAAGAACGAAGAAATACGAGTAGTATCAAGAACGAAGAAATACATGTAAATACGAATAGTATTTGTTTGACCGAGAAGATACAAAATTCTACTAGTATTTTCAATGTATTAATGAAAACAGATATACGTATATGTAAAGGTGTCTTAATCGAAGCAGGAAAGGAATTAAATGTGTATAATGTTAATCACAGGATTACAATTTACAAAATCTTCAAAAGAAACTTACCTCATTTTGTTACGACGTCTTCAAGGATTAATGTGGCGGCGATGATGGCGGCTCACCGGAAAGCGGTGGTTCCGATTCACCCAACGAATGGGAAAGCTTCTTACTCTCGGCGGATGAAAGAAGGATGTCGAAGAAATCAGCTCAGCTTTTCTTTTGTACAAGCTTTTTCTCTCTCGTCGAATTAGCGAATAAGTGTTTTTGTTTTAGAACCAATGTTAATAATTTACATTGGCTCTACTGGTAATGTGCTGTTGAGGATAGGGGGCACCCACGGTTCGAGTTGTGCTGACAACAAAAATTTTAATTTTTTAAAAACCTGTTTAAACGACGACGTTTTATGTATTTCTTTCTCAGAACCTTGCTACGTCATTGCCACGATGTCACCCAGTCAGCGGTTTTGACGTTTGACTAACTTCCGTTAAAGTCAATTTAGATTTTTGCACTATTCTTGAAGTTCATATAACTTATTTGAATTGTTCAAGTGTTCGTATTGATACAAGCACGATAGTTTTGATCGTACATAAATAAGCACGATCAAAATAGTCCAGTTGGAAATAAGCCCTTTACCCTCTATATTACTCCTATAATTTTTCAACTGGAGAGAATCAGTTCCCATCTCTTAAAGAATTAAAAGTCCTCACTTAGTTCCTTTACAACTTTTTTCATTGTTCCTTTTCTATATTTTGGTAAAGCAAAAAAATAATAGGAAAAGAAAGGATGGGATTTAACAAAAAGAAAAGCCACCCAAATTGCCAGAAAATACAAGAATCCACCCAACCATAAAAATTCACAAAAGAAATAAAATCTCATCTCCAACTAATTACAACCCCAACCCTATTATTTAGAAATTTAAAAGGAAAAAAGAAAAAAGAAAAAGTCCTAAAACCCACAATTAAAATTAAAAAAACAAAGAAATTACCATTTTAAGACACGTCAAAACTCGGCCGAGTTAACACACGATTTCTCACCACCGTCTCCACCACCGAGTCGATACCGGCTCCGACTAACATCACCGGAATTAAGCAACTCTTCCCAATCAATCTCCTCATTCTCCGGCGAATCATCATCTTCCATTTTAGCTCTCATCACTTCCAAAACTCTTCTCGCCTTCTGCTTAGCTCTCTCTCTTCCACTCCTCTCCACTTTCACCAACTCCTCCACCGCATTCGCCGCCATAGCCAATCCTTTAAACCTCAAACCACCGTCGTGACTCAGTCCATACAAAACCGCAACACAACTCTCCCGACTCGACTCGTTAACCTCTCTACTATCTCCTCTCAAAATCCCAACCATACAATCAACACCTCCCGAGTCAAGCAAAGCTGGTCGACTCACCGGACACGAAGCCATATTACAAAGAATCAATAAAACACGACCAATCATCTGACCTAACTTCACCATATTCAAAAGCATCTGAACAGCTCCGAGCTTAACAAGCTTCCCTCTATTGCTCTGTACAAGAGAGAGATGATACAGAGCTAAAGCCGAGTCATGCCGAGTCAACTCAGTACCAACTCGGATCAAATGAAGCAACGGCTCTAAAGCTCCGAGAACACCAATCGCCGTCTTGTTCTCGTCTTCTAGAGCTAAACTGAAGATAACTCCAGCGGAATGTTCTTGAGCTTCAACGGAACCGCATTTCAAAACGTCGATCAACGGCGGAACGATTCCTGACCGTACGATCTTAACTTTATTAGATTTTTCTAAAGACAAGTTCACTAGAACCGCCGTGACGTTCACCTGAACCGTCGCGTATCTCGAAACGATGAGTGACTTAAATGCAGAGATCAATCTCGTTGTACATAAACTGATTCTTGAACCTTCGTCGATTCTCGTAACGCGTCTAATCGAAATCAAAGCTTCTTCAATCTCTGAGATTCGATTACTCTTTAGCTTTATGAGTAAAGCTTCTTCTTCTGGTGTTAGGTTTGGTTCTAAAGAATCGATTTCACCAGATGAAGGTGAAGAGAAGCAACTAGGTTTAGTTGTTAACTGTAGTGTACGGCTTGATGAAGCTATTGATTCGTCGGAGCTTGAATTGAAGTAATTAGGTCTTCTCCGATCAAGCTCCGTCGCAGCGTGGTTAAGTCTCACTGATGGTTTATCTCTTATTGCTTGGATAAGGTCTTTCTCTGAAACTGAGACTTTTCTGTGTTGTGCTTTCTCCATTAATGTGAGTATAAGCTTCTCTGCGGCGGCGGAATCAAGTGGCTTCGGCGGGGGAAAACACCGTCGTTCACACCAGCTGAGAATTGCGGATTTTAAGGCGAGATTTGGTATGACGGTGGAGAAATCTGGTGGTGGGTTTGGAGTAAAACCTAGGGTTTTAGAAGCGATGACACAAGCTCGTTCGTAGGAGTGACCAGAAGAGACTATAATTGGGTCAGCCATTAAAGAACCTGAGATCGGACAGAGAAACTCAGATGGAAACTCTGTTTTGGTCGGAGAATTGTTTGATGATGAAGATGAAGAGGAACGGGATAATGAAATTCTCCATTTGGATTTCCCGGCGAGAGATTCTCGTCGGGAAAGGTTGTCACTTTTGTCGTGTTGAGAGTGAAGAACCATGAGATTGATGGATGGTCGTTGAATCTCCATTAAAGATTGGATTTTTCAGACTAAAACTTGCAAAAGTTGAATTTTTGTAGAAGAAGAAGACCCATGAATGTTCTTGAAACCATAAAGATGAGATTTTTGTGGGATTTGAGAAAACGGTAAAAGAGAGATTTTTGGGAGGGAGATTTTTATTGTTGCTTAGAACTATGGGTGGACTTGGTCATGTTGTAGTATTGATCATTATTATTAGTTATGACTTATGATGTAAAAATTAAAATCAAGGTTTTTTGGATTTTGGTAGGTAAAGTGAAGATACGTCCTTTGTGAGAGAGTTATTATTGATTGATTGAAGAATTTGTCTTTGGGTTGGGATTTTGTGGATTCACATGTGTGTTTTCAACTGTTTTGTATATCGAGCATTGATGATGTTTTTTTTCTTTCTTTCTTTCAACGTTCATGTAGAATCAATTATTTATTTTGCGATTTCCTTTAACAAAATAAACGTTATATGAGGCCAAAAAAAGTTATATATATTTTTAAACAATATTTTTTTGACAAAATTATATATTACGTACTGGATTTAAACCTTTAGAAATGTTTTTAACTGTTTTTTAAACAATATTTTTGACAAAACATATATCATGAGGAAAAAAACAGTTCAATGTACACAATTTTAAGTGTTATTTAAGGTAGATAAACCTGATGTCAAAAAAAAATGTCAAAAAATATAAAGGTAAATAAACCTCTAGTCTCAATTAGTGAGAAGTTAATCATATTCATATGGTGACACAAGATTAGTGTCATGAAGCTACTAATTCTTGGTCAAACTTTTGTTAATCTAAAAGGTTGATGATATGTCATATGTATAAGATGAGCATGCTCAAAAGAAAAGCTTAATTAATGTTTCACGTTGATGCAATTATGTGTGTTTGCTTTATGCAAAACACTGTTTTTTAACCAAGAACAATACTGTCGTTTTCAGCTTTATGAATGTTCAAAAAGCTTCTACCTTTTGCTTTATGTTTTTTGCCCTTTGTTTCTGGGAATTGAATTTGTATTCTTCTTCAATGACTTAGACAGACATTTTCTGGAATTTAGTATATTGTTTACCCAATGATAGAAATGTCTAGTTATCGTGATATTGAATGGCTTTTTCCTCATGATATATAAATGGTTTTTTTCGCTAGACTAGTAAACAGAAATATTAACACTAGTAAATTAAAATATTTCTTTATATAAAAACATAAGTATTACTATTTGCACGGGGTAAAATTGTATAATAAGTACATGACTACTATATCTCTATATAGTCTTAATTATAAGAGGCCCTTGACCACGCAAGCTCAGATGTTAGATAGTTTTCTGACATTCTAAATTGAATCCAATATCTAGTTCCAGTTCAGATTGATACACCTGCAGGCGCAAAGCTTAACACTTTTATAACTGGAAATTTCTCTTTTGTTTTTTATTGCATGGGAATAAAGTAATGAAATGATAACATAAAAAGAGTGAGTATAACAAGCTAACATTAACAATTGTATTCTTAGTTGCTAAGACTACAGATAGGTCTATGTATAGGTAGTGTATGTATTTATGTATATGTGTTTGTGTAATGAATGATGAGAAAGACGCATTCTTTGGACTTTGAAGAGTAGTTATAGGCTGTTTATTTCAATGGGTTGGTTACCTTTTTTAGCCTTTTCCCAAAGTTAGATTCGTTGTGCCAGTTTTCTTCAAATCAGGAACTAGAGATTCATTCTTGTTCACACTTCACAATTGAGAAACAATGTGTCAATACTGAAAAATATAGGCTACAACTTAAAAATATGAGGTTACAATTTTGAAGTTTTTATGTTATATGTACATTTTAGAATGATAGTTTACAGCTAAACTAGAGATATCACATGTTGAGTTTCGATATTTTAAACAGTATTTTGTTTTGTTTTCTCTCAAAGTTCCAATTTCAAGTTCTTAAACTGTACTCGTAAATATGTCACTTGCTCCGTATGTCGACTCGTTTATTACGTAAGTTCTCTGTTGGTGTTCCATCTATTCAGATAAGTTGAAAATATCATTTTGAATCGATAAGAGTAAAGCATATAGCTATCTCTTTGAATTTGTAAAATGTTACTTATGTTTCAGGTCATCCCGAGGCCTAAGTGGACGGTGTTACTCTTGACATTAGATTTGGAAAAATAAGTTTTAAGGGTGAGTTTTGGACATGTACAAAAACAACGATCTCAATATTCCACAACTTCTTTTCTTTTATAGTAGATTTTTGACATTGTATTAACGTTTGATTATAGTTTTAAGAACGATTAAGGGTTAGGTCAGAAAGTAAACAAAGTTCTCTCTCAGACGAGCTTCCCGAGACTAGACAAATGAAGATTGGGAGTTCAAAAAAACCAAATCTTTTCTTTCTCCCTTAACCAAAAGAGGAAAGTTCACCCTCTTATCCGATGGTTTCCCTTGATTTCCATGGAACAATACCGAAACCCCTTGTAGTAACCCGTACCAAGATTAGCGGTACGCGTGTACGCGGTACATGAGTGGAAGAGATTCGTTCAGACAAAACTTGGAGAACGACAAAAATGACTCGACAGAAAGTCTTTAAAGACTAAAAGAGGAGGAATCATCGAAAGAAAAATAAAAAGGTACGACAAAAATCCGTGAAGCCACATACGAGTCACGGGTAACATCCGTAGCGCCGCAGGAGGCAACAGTGTATACACGAAGACAAGAGTGTTTAGTCATGCGACAAAAGGAAGCTTAACACGAGCAATGTGCTGAACTACACGGGAAATGTCGAGGAAAATCACGGAATAGTAATGCACACCGAACCGAAGTCACGGAATCGATGTGAAGGTGAAAGCGGTTATGCCAAAGAAGGAAAGGGCCAAAGAGAAGAACAAGTCATCGGAGTAGTCACCGGAGTCCACCGGAACAGTCCCGACCACTGCCGGATGTTTGCCAAAAAAGTCGCCGGACATTGTCGGAAAATCTCTGGAAGCTATCGGAAGCAAAGAGTCATCGCCGGAACAGTAGAACCACCGCTGGAACAGTAGATTCATCGCCGGAACAGTAGATTGGACGCCAGAAAAATAGCTTGGACCAATGAATGAAGGACACGTGTCACCAGAGCAAAAAACGACTCGTCGAAAAATTGTGTCATCACCGGAAAAACCATCTAGAAGCTTCTAGAAGCTCCAGCCGCCACTTGTCATCACCGGAGGACACTTTTCAACGCCGTGGACACTTGTCGGAGGAGAGCGACACTTGTCGGAGGAGAGCGCCACTTGTCGTCGGAGACCGACACTTGTCATCGCCTGACCGCCATGTGTCGCCGAACTCCGGACACATGTCGCCGTGCATGGAAGGTCGCCTTGCCTATAAAAAGGGGAGGAGAGTTAGTTCATTTTCTTCACACCTTAAACACTTCACTCATTTCTAAAGATAGGAGAAGAGAGCTTGAAACCGAGCAACGTCCAATCGCGGAATTCCTTGTCCGCGTGAGAATCCGTCCGAGAGAAGATACGTCCGCGAGAAGAAATTCTTCGAAGAAGGTTCAGTTCGTGATGAGTGGTTTCTTTCTTGTGTGTTTTAAAAAGGTAGAAGTTTAATCGATCTGAAGATTTCTTTCTTCTCAATTTAATTGATCTGAAGATTTCTTTTAAATTTCTACTCAAAACTCAAAACTTTCTTCAGATCGATTAAATTGAGAAGAAAGTTTTGAGTTTCTTATGAAGTTAACAAAAATGAATCTTGGTTTTTTTAACAACATTAAAATGTTTAAACATTACTCTTTGACCAATGAGAGAACATGATCAAATCAAGATTACGGCTTTTTTATCCCAAAAAAAAAAAGATTACGACGTTATATAACATTTCTTATAAAAAACATTCCACTTTAAATACATGCCAAAACATAGACTAATTGATATATATATATATATATATATATATATATATTTTCCTTTTCAACAGTTCTATAAATTTAAATGTTCTCATAATACCAAACCTTTTTTAAATATATTACATAAAATTTAAATTTTCTTGTTATTTCAAACATTTTAATATTTTATTTTATTTTAGTTACTGTTTTACCGATTCATGTGGTTTATATATATCACCAAGAGGAGAAGAAATACATTTTGCAAAAAATAATTAAAGGCTAACCAAATAAGTGGATATCCAGATCCGAACAGTTAAAAATCGGATATGTATACTCTAAAACAATCCTGTATATCCAGATTTGTAACACACGTAAATGATTCCCCTAAATGATTGTAACTTTCACTAATTCCCTTGATTTTCATTTTTATATTCAAAATATAACATAATGTTAATATTATATTTGATAATATTGCGTTATTCACTAGTAAGGTTACGAAAAGAGGAGGAATTCCATAATTAATATGTTTGATTAAGAATAAATTTCAAAAAAAAAAATAAATAATATAAAAAAAAATAATAATAAAAAAAAAAAAATTATTGTAAACACAAGAGGCAAATTAAGATTGATAGCTTAGAGAAAATAATTGTAACGCTAGAATCACCAATTTTTAGGGAGAGGATGAGTTTATATTATTTTGGCAACAACATTTCAGAGGGTCTTTAGGAGAACGAGAAACACACTGCCCACCATCTTTAAATCCAGCTCTAATGCAGTCGTGCGTACATTCAAACAATCCGTAATGATCCGAACACGTAGAAATGCAGGCGTCCTTTGAGAATTTTTCGATCTCTGCATCTATACAAGCCCCATCATATATATTAAATATAGTCGATATAAATATGAGTGCAAATGGTTGACAAAAATCGATGAGTTGAAAGAGTTGAATGCATTTTTTAACTTTTTTCAACCAAAAAGTTATCATTTAATTTAAATTTGTTTCCAACCAACTTTTAATGGAACCCACCAAAAAATTGGAAAATACAAATTTTCAATTCAAACTTTGTTCAATAATTTGAGATGAAAATTTTGTTCAGCCCCAAAATAGGAGAGGAACAAAGTTGAAGGAGATATTCAACTTATGTGTTCCTAAATCGTATATAACATATCAATAAAAAAGGCACTTATAAAACATATCCAAATAATATAATTTTAACAAAACTTTTGAATGCTTGTCTAAACAAAAACATGGTCATTACAAATTATAAATATTCAAATATAGCTTTTGAAGTTATTACTACTAATTTTATAATAACTAAACTAAAATTTAAATATACCTGAAGCCAAAACGTTGTGGTAAGACAACGAAATTGTAAATAATATTACAAGGAAATAAGTTACCAACGTTTTTGTACTACCCATAGTAATTTCTTCTATGAACTCTATTGAGGAATTCAAAAGCTTTTATTTGTTCGGATCTTAAAGATTGGCTCTATTTATATAAATTTTGGTCTTTGTGTTTTTTTCATTGTTAATTGATCTTCCATTTTTGTTAGTCAAATTTTCTTCTTTTATAGCAAAAAATCATTTACACATATTTGAATAACTGCTAGTTTCATCTAGTTTGGATAGCTACAAATCAAAGAGAACTTAAAAATTTCAAAAAGTATATGACACTTGTGAATATGGTCAAAGACAATTTGTTGGATATATTATCATTATAATCAGTCAATATCTTAAGCTAAATGAAATATTTTATTTCATAGTTCAATGTTGGAAATTATATTTCTGTAATCAAATAAAGAAAAAGGTAGAAATTTAAAAGAAATCTTCAGATTTATTAAATTGAGAAGAAAGTTTGGAGTATCTTATGAAGTTATCAAACGTGATACTTGGTTTTTAAAAATAAAAGGAGACAGTTGATAGATCGATCAACTCGCTAATCAAAACTTTATGAATATATGTGGTCTTTGGGACGAGTTTGATCGATTGATCTGTTAGAGTCGATCAAACATGTATGGTCTGAGTTGATTGGTCAATTGATCAAAACATCAATTAATTAAACCTAATAAAGCTAAAGCCAGATAAAACGACCTAAAAACAATGTAAACCCTATGAATATCATCAATCATGCACCAAATCATTACCTTACACCAGACTTCCATATGTATTCTTTATTTTTGGTAAGATTTGAAAGTTTAAATGTATCCGGAACTGGTAAATATAATTGAGAAGGGGGAAAAATGCCAGGTTCAAATCGATGATGAACACGAATACGAGTGCAAAAGAAGAAGTTAAAATAAGCGTAGTAGATAAACAAAAAAACTCTCTGAAATCTGAAAGTAAATATTAATTATAACTTTTTGTTGAATTTTTTAAACTTTTTTTAGCTAACCATACGGAGAATTCCTCCGAAGTGATTCCCAGCTATGTTCGTTTACAATTACATTAGAAACATGAACCGACATTGCTGGCTCCAATATTTCATAGCACAAACAAATAAATACGTCTTCTAGGCTAAATAAGTTTATATTTATTAACCATGGAGATAATTTTTAGTCGTCTTTAAAATTTTAATTATTTAGTAAGTACTTTAACTTTTGTATATCCATTAACAAAAATATAAAGTCAATATATTTTGGGGTTGCTGGTATATTCTCCCATGTACTATATGTTTTCTCACACTATTATCATGAACTTTTTGTCTCACTGAAACACAATATTAACAAGTTTATTTTTCGTATTCCATCATGTACTTTGCAAACCTTTTACGGATGATACAAATCCAGTTTGATTTGGTGGATTAACTTAATTGAACCGGCTTAACCATTAAAACCAATAAACGTGTTTGTAATTTGCGTTTGGGTTAACAAAATCAACAATTGATAGCCATACAACCTTCATCTCCTCCCACTTCTCCAGAAACATCATAGTAGTTGTCACCATTGATCGCCTCTAAGACCAGGAAGACCTTGAGCATAAAGCAGCTTAGACAAAGGGTAATGCCAGATTCGATCAAACGACCCACCCGTTGTCCAAGCTTCCCGGATTAGTCTCGGATCCGACGTTGCCACTATTGGAAGCAGCAAGAAGCGAAGCCGCCGGAGACAAAAAAGGTCTCTTTCCCCATCGGTGTCGCTAGACATAGAGAGGCGCGTAGGTTTTAGGCGTCTAGTAGTAGTAGAAGACCGAGATAAATCGGCCCTCTTGTCGGCCAACCACTCATAGAAAGCCTCTAAGTGATGCCACTGCTTCTACTTCTTCTCCGACTTGCGGTCATCGCTAAAGAGATTTGAAACGGTGGAGATTTTATTAGACCGAGATTTGTTTCCTTCTCTTGTCACCGACTCCATTAGATTTTTCAAATCCATAACTCTCAGCCGTTTGCTTTGAAAATCAAAACTCACAAAATTGATCGAACAGAGATATGAAAGTTTCGCAGTTTTGGGGGGGGGGGATATCATCGTCGTTCAACCAAATCACGTCATTGAATCAATAAAACAAAAACAAACATAGACGAACAAGATAAGACAGTAGAATTCCTCGTGAGAGATTGGAAAAGCTTGCTTGATCCGTTCTCTTCCTATTTTGTTCAGATTGCAGTAGTCAATCGTCAACCACCGGTAAACAAAAAATATACGATGGTTTGGTTTGGAGGAAGAGATCTGGTTTTGTTGTTGGATCAACAAGGAGCGTCAAAGGTGTTGAGATTGGACGACTTAAGGAAGAAGAAGAAGAAGAAAATCCCCAATTCGATTTTTTAATATTAAACCCTAAACCGATTTTGTTTTATTGGTTAAGCCGGTTAATTTAAGTTAAACCACCAAATCAAACCGGATTTGTATCATCCGTAAAAGGTTTGCAAAGTACATGATGGAATATGAAGAATAAACTTGTTAATGTTGTGTTTGGGAGAGGCAAAAAGTTCATGATGATAGCGTGAGAAAGCGTATAGTACATGGGGGAATATAGCGGCATCGCATATATTTTTAAACGAACGGTTGATAAAATAACGTGTTACATATACAACATACTATTTTTTTTCGATACCTTAATGTTAGTTTACATATCAATCTAAGCACTACTTTCATTTCCCTTACAAAATTTTGGTTCATACCATTTGACAAATCTACTCTTACATTTTTAATCTCTCTTCCTTTTATAAAAGTTTAGAGATTAATGGGTCTCCAAGTACTTGTTTGAATTTCTTTTATCGTCATTTGATAAGTAATTAATTAAGAGTTGTTTACAAGATCATCATCATCATAATACAAAGGGTATAGGAATTAGGAAATCTGTATGGACAAACAAATATTTCCTTTTTATAGATCTCATTAACGAAGTCAGAGAGAGTAAAAAAGAAGTAAATATTTCCTTTTATCAACCCTTAACGGCTAATTACGCAAAATATAATCTATGCTAAAATATGGAAATCGAATCTAAAAATCGCACACACATCTTACGGTAAGATTCTTACCGATGAGCGAAAGCCGAAAACACAAACGCATTTTTATAACCCTAGCGACCAAAATTTGTATAAGTATATATATCTATTTCACAAAGTTTCTTTCTCACTTTCAAACTTCTTCATCTTTCTTCACAAATCCAAAGATCGTCTCCCAAATCACCATGCGATCTTCTCGTTCTTCTTCTTGTTGTTCCAGTTCTTCTTCCTCTTCTTCTTGTTCACTCGCTTCCACAAGTTTGAGCAACAGACTTGAGACCATCTTCAAGAAAGCTTCCGAGCTTTGTACTCTCTGTGATATCGAAACATGTGTCATCTATTACGGACCAGACGGAGAACTCAAGACATGGCCAGCGGAACGAGGGAAACTGAGAGACATGTCTCTGAGGTATAGTCAGTTGGACGAAGCCGTGAGACTCAAGAAAAGTGTTAATCTTTATGACTTCCTGAACAAGAAAAAGGGCAAGGAGACGAAAACCTTGAAGAAGAGGAAGACGAATTTGAAGAAGAATGGGAATGTTTTAAAGTATCATATCTTTGATCATTACTCTCCCGACCAAATTTCCCAACTGACTCACTCCTTAGAAGTCAATGTCTCTAAATTCCAAGAAAGGCTTCGATTTCTTGAGTCGCAGAAACACAAGGATACATAACTGGATCCTCAGAGTTTAGCACCATCGTCTCTAAATCATCAACATTTTCAGACTCAATCTTTGAACCCTAGTCAGTTCTCGCTAATTATGTATAACCATGAAGATAATACTCTCTCTCAGATCCCATTCTCTGCATCAAATTTCAATCAGGATTTATCAGCCTTACTTCAAGAATTTGAGTTGAAGAACTTGTTAATGAAGCAGGAGCTTTGTGGTTATGATCAGAACATGTGCAACGTACGTTCCAGATTCTGCTCTCTCAAACACAGTTTCATATGAATTATGTTCTGATTTCCAGGAATATTTTGTTTAGTATGCCTTGATCTTGGTCTGTATTCAGCTAAAAAAATCAACAATCTGATCTATTTTGCTATACATAATCAGTTCCACACCCACAAACCACACAATCGGTTTATTTTGGTAATGAGAGGGTGTGACACAAGTTGTTCAAGCAACAGAGAAACAAGACCATCATAATTGAATTCTAGTATTGTTTTTTTTTTATGTCTCTGATCAGGACAAAACACAAAGTTAGAGGAAATAATAACACAACTGCAATGAAAAGTACCCACTTTTCAACTAAATCTTGCTTTTAAACAGACAAATACAAAGAAAACCACCAAAAAATATTAAGTACACCAGTACAACAGCAAAAACAGATGAAAACTTTTGTTAGAATACACACGTATATAGCTATACCATCCACAATCTCACGACGACCAGATTGCAAAACCAAATAATGAAAGAAAAGTATCATCTAGGAGCAGTGGAAGTGCCAGATTCCATGTTTTGATCAAGAGAAGTTGAAGTCCTCAAGGCATCTCAGTTTTGGGAGGTCACAGGGTCTCCTTGTTCTTGAGCTACCTGAAATAGTTAAGAAGAAAATAATTAAGAGCTTTTAAAGTAGGAATACCATCCAAAACATTAATTAATTTATTATTATTTTGGGGTTTTGACGAGTCTCGAATAATCCATGTAGTAAGGAACTAAACGGAAACCATTAAATCAATACTTTGAGAATCCTAGAGGTCTTCTCATTATATATTTTTCCAGTAAAAGAGAAATAAATAAAAATAAAATAATATTAAGATAACCAAAAATAGAATAATTAGTAAGGGGATGACAATTTAAAGTGTTATACAAGCGTAAATTAAAACTCAAACTTGAAACTGGAAGTGGACTTAACTGATATTGAAACTTTAATCTTGTTTTGATACTCAAACTCGATATAACCATGAAAACCTGCAAAATCAATAAAAGAAACTTGTAAGAAGGAAAATGAGAAATGAAATATAGAAAACAAAAAGAACTTAAACTATCCTCAAACACAAACCTGCTCAGATAGAATAATGTTTATTTAGTAATGTACATTTCATCATCAACAATAGATTGGAACGAAGGGAAAATCTCATCTTCACCATCAATTTTTTCTATCTTCTACATATATCACATAAAAAAACAAAGTCAATACATAATTTATGATTGTGTTGTAAGTGCATGTCTTATAAGGAATTCGGAGAATGCACTAAGTTGCTAAAACAAGCTAAATGTTGTTCTTGGACTAAAAGCGTGGACATCAAGATTGAACTGCTAACGTGGAGGAAATCTTAGGAAGGTTCTATTATCAGTTAGAAAAGATATACTCGAGATAAATATTTAGAGTTATCTAAGATTCTGTAAGTTGACCTAGGAAACACAAATATCCGATTAATATAAATAGGGTGATTTGTGTATCTAGCTAGGCAACCTTCTAACGAAAAAGAAATAGGAGATTGAGCTTTCAGTTCATAAGAGTTGAGAAGATCAAATCGTGTTTCTACGAGAGATATGAGAGAATTTTTTTCTTTTAATATTTTCTTGTGTGTGTTTAGAAATCTAAGGTGACAAGCTAAAATTTTTAGATCTTGTGTAAATCCAGTTAAGAAAGAGTTCTGTTCTTAACAAGATTTTTAATAAAAGTAACTTAGTGATTCTGAGTTTTGTGATAAAAGATCTAAGTACAAGTTCATCCGGTTTTTCATTTGGTATCAGAGCAGACATCTGAACTAAGAAGTATCTTAAAAACAGGTGAAGATCCTGCAGAAAAGGATGGACAACTCCAAGGAGCTTGCAGTGTTAAATCTTCCCATAATGCTCATGAAAGGGAATTATGGTCACTGGAAGGTGAAGATAAGAGTTCTTATTCGAGGTCTAGGTGTGGATGCATGGTTCGCTATTAGTATTGGTTGGAAACCACAAGTCATAAAGAGCGAAGATGGAAAGGAGGTTTTGAAACCAGAAGATCAATGGACGGACACATAGAAGGATAAAGCCACAACTAACTCGAAAGCTCTTTCAGTAATTTTTAACTTAATACATGAAAATCAATTTAAACAAACTCAAAATTTTGAAAGCGCAAAAGAAGCTTGGGACAAACTTGCAAAAGCATATGAAGGGACAAGCAGTGTAAAAAGATCCAAAGTTGATATGTTAGCTTCTCAATTCGAGACCATCACAATGGAAGAAACATAATCTATAGAAGAGTTTAGTGGGAAACTCAGTGCAATCGCAAGTGAATCTGAAAATCTCGGAAAAAGGTACAAAGATAAGAAGTTGGTCAAGAAGTTACTAAGATGTATTCCAGCAAGGTTTGAAAGTAAGAAAGCAGCTATGGAAACATCACTGGATATAGACACTATTGAATATGAAGAAGTGGTTGGTATGTTACAGGCATATGAGATGGAGATTATTGTTGGAAAAGACTGCAAAACATCAAAAAACATTGCATTCACTGTCTTAGATGAGAAAAAAGAAATCCAAGATCTCAAGAATGAAATGAGTCTTATGGCAAAAAATTTCAGTTGAGCTCTAAGAAGAGTAGAAAAAGGAAACAAGAAGACGTTTGGAAAAGGTCAAGGTTATGAGAAAGACAAAGGAACAAGAAAAACTGAAATTCAATGTCATAAATGTCAAGGCTATGGACATATTAAAGCAGAGTGTCCTACGTTAAAGAGAAAAGAGCTAAAATGCTTCGAATGCAAAGGCTTAGGACATACTAAGGCTGACTGTGTGAACACATCATCAAGGAAAAACACGTCATACATAGCTGAAAATGAGAGTGAGACTGAGGAAGATGACTCTTCAGATGGAGAAAGATAATACGTAGCTTTCATCGTAGCTTTCATCGGAGGTGTGTGTGATAATGAAGAAACCTCTGACAGTGATAATGGTGAAGAAGAACTTGATGTGGATTCTGAATTTAGAAAGCTTTATGATAACTGGTTGATCTTAGGAAAAGAGAAGGTTGTGCTAACAGAAGAAAAGCTAAATCTGAAGACTATGGTTGAAGAACTAAGAAAAGAGCTTGTAGAAAAGGTGGAAAAGAACAAAGCCCTTGATCTTTTAGTGCAAGAATTTAAAGAACATGAGAATGTGTACAATACTGACAAGGAAACAGACATGAACAAAGAGCGGCAGACTTGTCAAAATATGATTGAGAGCTTGAAAGAGAAACTTGCTAAGGAAGTTGAGAAAAACAAAGCTATGACTCAAGAATTAATTGAAACAAGAAAGAAAATACACATGCTCAACAGTGGAACCAAGGATCTTGACACCATTTTGGCTTCTCCGAGAGTAGGAAAATCAAACTTTGGTCTTGGATATCAAGGAGCAACAACCAGTGGTGTTACTAAGTTCGTTCGTGGGAGCACAAAGATTACAGAAGCTGTAAGACCTGATGAAAAAAACAGTTACAATACTATTCTGGCAAAATACCAAAACATTGGATACAAACCTATGATTAGAAATCAGAAGTATGGAACCAGATACATCATTGGTTATGAATGTTACTACTGTGGACAGCATGGACACATCAAACGAAAATGCTATAAGTACTTAAATAAGATAAAGAAGATCATGAAACAAGGAAATTACTATCTTCATCAAAGAAAAGAAACACAGGTTTATGTTGCAAAATCAGAATTATACTGCCATGTTGCTTTCACCTCTGCTGAATCAATGTCAACCAAACTATGGTATTTCGACAGTGGAGCTTCAAGACACATGACTGGTAGCATAGAAGACCTAAGCAGCTACACAACTGTTAAAAAAAGCAAGGTTACGTTTGGAGGGGTAGCTAAAGGGAAAATCAAAGAAAAAGCAAACCTTAGAACTGAACAAAAACCTCAGCTGACTAACGTTTACTTTGTAGAAGGTTTAACTGCTAATCTAATAAGTTTAAGCCAGCTATGCGATGAAAGACTAACGGTAAGTTTCAACAAAGTCGAATGTTGGGCTAATGATGAGAGAAATCAAACTAAATTATCAGGGATTCGTACCAGGAATAATTGTTACATGTGGGAAGAAAAGAATGTGTGCTTTAAAGCTGAAAAATACGACCTTGTTCTATGGCATCAACGTCTTGATCATATGAATGCTAGGAGCCTTAGTAAACTAGTCAGTCAAGAAATTGTTAGAGAAATTCCAGACTTCATGTTGACATGTTGACAAAATTGTATGTAGAGCTTGTAAGCAAGGAAAGCAAATCAAATTTCAACACAAAAAGGTAGAAGGCATTCAGACTACCCATGTGCTTGATCTTATACCCATGGACCTTATGGGACCAATGCAAACTGAAAGTATTGCTGGAAAAGGGTATGTGTTTGTTCTAGTAGATGATTTCTCACGTTTCACATGGGTACGCTTCATCAGAGAAAAATCAGAAACCTTTGATAGCTTCAAAATCTTAGCATTGCAACTTAAGAATGAAAAGAAGATGGGAATTAGGCATATTCATAGTGATCATGGAGGAGAGTTTCAAAATGCAGCATTTTGATAACTTTTGTAAATCACAAGGTATCTTTCATCAATTTTCTGCTCCTAGGACACCACAGTCAAATGGTGTGGTTGAGAGAAAAAAACAGAACTCTCCAAGAAATGGCAAGGGCAATGATACATGGTAATGGAGTCTTTGAAAGATTTTGGGCTGAAGCTATTAACTCAGCTTGCTATGTGATAAATCGCGTGTATGTAAGGATAAGGACAAACAAAACACCATATGAAATATGGAAAGGTAAAAAGCCTAACCTAAGCTACTTTCATATCTTTGGCTGTGTTTGCTACATCTTAAACGATAAGGACCAGCTGGGTAAATTCGACTCACGTAGTGAAGAAGATTTCTTTCTTGGTTACTCCAATAACAGTACTGCATATAGAGTTTACAATAAGGAAAGAGGAAGGATTGACGAATCAATTAATATTTTCTTTGTTGATGGCAGTATACCATCAATAGACATAGTATCAACTCTAAATCAAAAAGTTAAAAGTATTGCTAAATCAGAAAGACCTACCTTAGTTGAGTCACTTGAAGAAGAATCAAGAGAAGAGAAGAATACTGAAGAAGTAGAATCTCAATCAACTCAAGTTCATAAGAATCATTCTATCAAAGATATAATTGGTGATCTTGGAGAAGGTAGGAAGACTAGAGGAGTGAAAATGGACTACAAAGCAATGGCTGGTTTTGCTTGCTTTGATACAGTGATGTTTTTTCCTGTTTTGTGTCTACGGTAGAACCAAAAAATGTGAAGGAAGCTCTTGATGATCACTTCTGACACTAGCTATGCATGAGGAACTAGAAGAATTCGTTCGAAACTGTGTTTGGAATCTAGTACCACGACCACTTGAAGTAAACATCAAAGGCACAAAATGGATATTCAAAAATAAGATAGACAAGGATGGAAATGTTACTAGAAACAAAGCAAGGTTAGTAGGTCAAGAGTACACCCAAGTCAAAGGACTCGATTTTGATGAAACCTTTGCTCCTGTTGCAAGATTAGAATGTATTCGATTCTTGTTAGCTACCGCTTGTGAAATGAATTTCTTGCTACACCAGATGGATGTCAAAAGTGCCTTTTTAAAAGGGATTATTCAAGAAGAGGTATATGTTGAGCAGCCTAAAGGATTTGAAAACTCTAAATTTCCAAACCATGTATACAAATTAGAAAAAGCTTTGTATGGTCTTAAACAAGCACCTCGTGCGTGGTATGAGAGGCTCACAACATTTCTACTAACACAAAGATATATCAGAGGAAATGTAGACAAAACGCTTTTCATCAAGTCTAATAAGAGTGGATTAGTCATTATACAAATATATGTACATGACATAATTTTTGGTGGAACATCAAATAAATTGGTGGAAGAATTTGTCAAGAGCATGACTACTGAGTTCAGAGTGAGCATGGTGGGTGAAATCAAGTATTTTTTGGGGCTACAGGTGCATCAGTCAGAAGAAGGAATCACCATATCTCAGAGTACATATGCCCAGAATCTGGTAAAACAGTTTGACTTGTGTTCCAGCAAGTCTGCAATAACACCGATGAGTACATCTTTGAAGTTATCAAAAGATGAATCTGGTGAGAAAGTCCATGAAATAATGTATCGTGGGATGATTAGAAGCCTATTGTATCTAACTGCAACAAGACCGGATCTTTGTTTAAGTGTTGGCTTGTGTGCACGATACCAAGCTATTCCTAAGACATCTCACATGGCAGTTGTAAAGAGAATAATTAAATATGTGAAGGGGACATTCAACTATGGGCTCAGCTACACAAAATACAAAAATAGGAGCTTGGTAGGTTATTGTGTTTCTGACTGGGCAGAGTGTGTTAATGATCGAAGAAGCACTACTGGAGGAACTTTTTTTCTTGGGAACAATTTGGTATCTTGGCACACGAGAAGCAAGACTGTGTCTCATTGTCCACTGCTGAAGCCGAGTATATTGCTCTTGGAAGTTGTTGTACTCAACTTCTATGGAGGAGACAAATGGCCGCGGATTACGTTAATCATCTCTCAGAACCTTTACTTGTTAAATGTGATAACAAAATTGCAGTAGATATTTCCAAGAATCCAGTACAACACTCAAAAACAAAAGACAATGATATTAGGCATCATTTTGTTAGAGAATTAGTTGAAGATAAACAAATAGTTATTGAACATGTATCTTCAGAGCTTCAACTTGCTGATATTTTTAGAAAGCCCCTGGACTTTAACACGTTTGCGAATCTGCAAATGTCTTTGGGATGAGTTTGTGAACTCTAAACTATTTCTTATGTTGATTGTTTGTGGTAAGACAGGGGTGGTAGGTACATTAAAGACTCTGTAATTCTTTTCTGACTGTCAAGTTTGTTTTGAGAAAGAGCTACCCTTCATATCTTGGAACAGCAATAAGAGTTAATTGTGTGAACAGACAAAAGAGTGATGAATACTGAGGATGAAGTGAAATGTAGAAAGGAGCAGTTAAGAAGCATTTCATTTCATAAGATGAAGCATGAGCTTGTCTAAGACACGAGGGACAAAAGAAAAATCTTGTCACTAACCCGAGGGAACAAAAAAAAAATGGATGAAGGGCTTTCAGATGAAGATACTTAAAAGACATACAAAGGAAAGGAGTGAATAAAATTTACCTCCTGATTAAATCTGGGCCTTGACATTTAGGTACTTTTTCCCTTGCAGAAAGGAGCAGTAAGAGGCTTAACAAATCATTAACCACAATATTGCTTCACTATTTATCACACAATGAGCTCAATTTGTTCTCTGAGATATGAAGGAGTGAAGACTACTCAGAAAAATCAATGGATTATGCATAATTGAGATGGTCAAAAATCTATTGAAGGAGTTTTTGGTGTATAAGTCTTAAAAGTCGCCCCTTAAAATACCCAGATCTTAGTTTAAAAGTGATGCGATCATGGCCGAGCTGAGAGATGAAGCCGAGATGGACGTGGAAGGAGAGCTTGGAGCTGAGGATGAGATTGTAGCCGAGGAAGCATTAGCCGCACTAACTGGTCCTATGACTCGCTTTAAGACCAAGAAGTTCAACTAATTCGTTGGAGGATTGCTTAAGGGAATATGGAATCAATTGGATCACTCTACCAAGTATGGAGAAGAAGTGAGTCAAACCACTCTGGTTTTGATTCAAACTATTCAATGAATGGGTAAGTGATTCAATTGTACTCTTTTTCCCTTGTCAAGTTTTGTCCCAATGGGTTTTCTTGACAAGGTTTTTAATGAGGCAATTGTTTCACTTCACCATAGCCCATTTGTTGAATAAATCAGACCCATGGCCCATTTGGATGTCAAAGCCACGAAATTCAAAAGAGGAGGAGCCATTTTTATCATTCAAACTTTATTTCAAATTTTATGTCATTTTCGAAGAGTCTTGTTCCAAGACTCTCTCTTCTTTCTTCTTTATATTCTCTCTTGAACTCTCTTGAGAACTCAGCTATCTTTTTAATCAAAAACCTTTTTCTTAAAGTAGATCATCTCTCTTGGTGTGTCATATCCATGAGAAAACCTATTCTTCACTTTGGTGCGTAATATCCAACGTCGAGAATAGTGGTATATCGAAGGCCTTCCGCATCCTTCGTGCGACCAATTGATCCACCATCTTGTTATTGAGTCGTCTCTAGATCAAGTCTATCCACTCCTGATCCTTCAAGTTCCGAAATTGGGAATGATATCCTCACCGAGATCGCATCAAGTGGTATCATAGCACACTTGAAGGTGGTGTCTTTCCATCTGTCATCTTGTTCGAATTTTCATAATTATTTGGTAATAGATAAAATTGCGAATCCAACTGTGTTCGAATCGAAATTGAGTCTAGTATTTTACAAAATTGTTTCCAGTGATTTGATAATTTATTTTGTCAGATCTAGTTGAACAGTCAGTTTCGGGTTTAAGAGAGTTTGTGGTCATTTGAAGAGTCATTTTTGTGTTTTGACTTGTGCTATCATATCTATGACGAAAAGAACTTGTTAATGGTGATCTATTTGTTGATTGTTTCAGGAAAAATGGTTGAGAGTGAAGACGAAGAGGCAAACGTCCGTAGAAACAATAAATTGTTGGTCGATGCAATCACGGTGCAGATGACCAGAATGATGGATGAGAAACTAGAAGCATTTCGGCAAGAGCAAGATCAACATCAGTCTGACCGTGAACAAAAACGTGACAGGCCGAGACAAGATCAGAGGAGAAGAAGCCGAAATCATTCAGCAACAAAAGACTATGGACTTAAATCAGTCAGAGAAGAACTTGAGCCTGAACCACCAGATTTTGTTCGGTACAATCTAAGCCAGCATAAGAGTTATGGAGAAGAAGATGCAGGACATGGAGAGCTTAATCTCAAGCAATCAAACAACACAAGGAGCTTAACATGGAGCAGACCACATCAAACTACTCATTTCCCCAAATCAATGGTTCATTTTAATTGTTATTATCAATCTGTTAATGATTTTCAACTCTATGCATTTTCAGGAAAAAGAAATTATCTAGAGTGGGAAAGAAACGTGGATGATTGGTTTTACTACAACTGCATTCGAAAAGAGAAAAGATTAGCTTATGCAATTGGCCAGCTCACAGGAGAAGCATATAAGTGGTGGTTACGAGAAAAAGAAGATCACGTGTTTTACAAGGAACCAACTATTATTACTTGGAAAAATCTGAAGGAGCTTCTAAGGGATAAGTATGCACCAAAGACCAGGAACAAAGGCCCAAGAAAGAAACTCATATCAACAATCGATTCAAGATGTGAGAAATCAGTGACCAAGGCAACTGATCAGGGCAAAGAAACCAAAAACAACAATCACATTTTGGTGGAAGCGATGGAACAAATCATGAACAACAAAATTGATGCATTTCGTCAAAAGCTTCAACAAAACTCAAATAGAGTGCAGAACAGAGCACGAAAAAGCAGGGAACAAGAGAAGCATGTGGACATGGATTTGGACATACAAAAGAAGCTTGTAGAGCAAAAAGAAAAGCTAGACTTGATCAAAGATCAGAGGCAAATCTCAAGACCTGAGATCACTAATGCAGAACCAACTAAGGTAAGTGATCTACTAAACCAATCTGTTATCAATAGTTCTCATGACGTGATAACACTCTTGTCTTGTCCAAAAGAAGCTGAAAAAGGTATAGGTGAAAAGGAGACACGCCCAGCAACACATATCTCACTTATTAGTCCAAATGAGGCGTATGAGCAACCTGCACTTAAACCACATTCATCACTGGATCATACTTCAAGAGGAATAATTATCACATCTGAATCTATGCAACCCCTCTTGTTTGGTATCACAATGAGTGAAGCTCATAACCTGATTCAATATTGGCAAAATTTCATAACAGGTCATAGTTTCAATTACTCTATTTTTAAATCCTTTACTTCAAATATAATGCACTTGTTATGTCCCATGAGTGTTAAGAAAAGAGCAGGAGCTATGGAGAAACATAAGTATTTAGGAGAGGTAATATCCAAGAGAAGCACATTTGCGGTTCAGCTCATAAACCAGAATAAGTTGAGAGGAGCTAAAGGTGCACTGAATACTTTCGCAATCAAAGAAAGGCCACCAGATTTGCATCACTCTCAATCCATTTGCAGAGAATCCAATCGAGTACCCATGAGTGGAATTAGAGATTTCAGTAGAGGCAATACAACAATGATTTAAAGAATAAGAGAAGAACTCACATGTTCTTTTCAAATCAAGGAGAACCCACCAGATATATGCCAGCAAACTTCAAAGCAACAAACTCGAGGTAATTATCTAGACTCCCAACAACGAATGAAGCCTAACTTGCTTTCTCTTGGTACAGGTCAAACTGTTTTGAAAACCAGACTTTCTGAAAGGAGATCATGTGATGTTGTCAACAAACCAATCCACTTCCAAAATCCAGAACCTGAGATTAGGAGTGCCAAAACGTCATATTACAAGGAGTAGGGAAAAGTAGTCAAAACTTCAATGTTCAAAGATGAACCACCAGCTGCTTTCTTTATGCTCAACTCCAAATACAATTCCCAGCAAGGTAAGATTTTAAACCTGCTACCACAAACTTGGTATACATTTTCTTGTTTTGATGCAAGTCATGGGAAATACAAAGTAGAAGATCAACTTAGATACCATCAATCCAGAAGAGTTCGTTACAACCTCTATCAAGCTATACACCAAGAATGGATGCCAACAATCATAATATGAGCCAGAGACAAAGAACTTGAACTTGCTAAGGTAAGTATCTACGTTCTTGAAGATCCTTTTATCAATGATCACACAGATATGATTCGCTTGTCTTTGTCAAAAGAGCCAAATACAGGTTTTAGAGTAGCCTTGAAACGCAAAAGAAGAACCAAAAAGAGAGAGGAAAACAAACGATTCAAGCCACCTGATCTGGACCAGGATAAACACCAAGACATTAGTTGCTTCATACTGATCAAAGAAGCACCACCACACGCATCATACAAGACCAAACTTTATGAATAGCAAGCTAACAAGGGCAAAAAAGAAGTGATCTTTAAGGAAGGAGATTTGGTTTGGGTACATTTGCGAAAAGAGAGGTTTCCTAATGAAAGAAAATTCAAACTGATAGTCCTTTCAAAATCACAAAGAAGATCAACGACAATGCCTACCAACTCGATCTCCAAGGTAAGTATCAAGTGAGTCCTAGTTTCAATGTTTCTGATTTAGTTCATTTTCTTGCAGATGAAACAGATTTGAGGACAAATCTTTTTCAAGAGGGAGGGGATGATGCGATCATGGCCGAGCTGAGAGATGAAGCCGAGATGGACGTGGAAGGAGAGCTTGGAGCTGAGGATGAGCTTGTAGCCGAGGAAGCATTAGCCGCACTAACTGGTCCTATGACTCGCTCTAAGACCAAGAAGTTCAACCAATTCGTTGGAGGATTGCTTAAGGGAATATGGAATCAATTGGATCACTCTACCAAGTATGGAGAAGAAGTGAGTCAAACCACTCTGGTTTTGATTCAAACTATTCAATGAATGGGTAAGTGATTCAATTGTACTCTTTTAAGTTTTGTCCCAATGGGTTTTCTTGACAAGGTTTTTAATGAGGCAATTGTTTCACTTCACCATAGCCCATTTGTTGAATAAATCAGACCCATGGCCCCTTTGGATGTCAAAGCCACGAAATTCAAAAGAGGAGGAGCCATTTTTATCATTCAAATTTTATTTCAAATTTTATGTCATTTTCGAGGAGTCTTGGAGCTTGTTCCAAGACTCTCTCTTCTTTCTTCTTTATATTCTCTCTTGAACTCTCTTGAGAACTCATATATCTTTTTAATCAAAAACCTTTTTCTTAAAGTAGATCATCTCTCTTGGTGTGTCATATCCATGAGAAAACCTATTTTCACTTTGGTGCGTAATATCCAACGTCGAGAATAGTGGTATATCGAAGGCCTTCTGCATCCTTCGTGCGACCAATCGATCCACCATCTTGTTCTTGAGTCGTGTGTCGTCTCTAGATCAAGTCTATCCAGTCCAGATCCTTCAAGTGCCGAAATTGGGATTGATCTCCTCACCGAGATCGCATCAAAAAGGAAATGGTTTTTGAGAGCTCAAACCTCTGAGTTTATGTAGTTTCAAAAGTTTTACATAAAAGGAAAAGGGGTTTAAAATTTTTGTTAGAAACTCTGTTTTTGGAAAATGGTTAAATTTATCTTTGACATTCGATGATCAGATATTTTTATGTTAACCGGATATTTGTTGGTTTGTTTCTTATTTTGCGTTTTGAGTTTTCTGGTTTATTAAAAAAAGAAAAAGCAGGTTTATTATAAATTTTATGTGCAAAGGACAAACAAAACGGGAGAACTCAATTTCGGCAGCTCAAACCCTAAACCATGCCGCAAACTCGAGCTTCATGACTCCGACAGCTCTATCGAAGTAATTCCAACCTCAATGACTCTGCGTGTTCAATCCGCCTGATCGCAATCCCGAACTAAAGATGGAGGCACTGCATAAAAATCACAATCAGAAGCTGAACCTACAAGAAGGAGCTCCTCGCCTTTTCAAACACCACCATCGCAAGCTCAAGTTTGTGCTTCTACATCCAAGCCGCCTATACGGGATCCAGCTCCAGATCTGCTAAAGACATATCTCGCATCCCGTGTCGTCTCCCTTATGAACCGTGGTCGCATCCACCGATACCATCAGTCTAAACGAGATGCTGCAGATCCTTCAATCTAGAAGCCACTGTATGAGCCTTTGTCAGGAACTCCACCTAGATTTCTCACATCTCAGAGTGAACAACGCTACAAGGAATTTCGTAGTCGTGAGCTGTTTGAACAGAGGTACGTTCCTCATGGATCTGTAGAGAATAATGAGATGCTTGGATTGAGTGATAAGAATCATATGTTAGAAACTGTCGCTGAGATTGAAGCTTTTGTGCCTGAAATAATCTGGGAGTTCCATTCCAATTTTCACATCCAACTTTAAAACTCTGAAGTCTAAAGTCTTTGTTAGAGGAAAGATGTATGAGTTCTCACCACAAATGATCAACAAGGTTTTTCGAACTCCTGCTATCAAGTGGCATCCTAAATCTGAACTTGATCGGGTAGAGCTTAGTAAGCATGCTTTAGCTAAGTATCTATCATCTGAAAGCGTTATGAGTTGGAGAGATTTGAAGACTTCGGCAATGCCTACTTATCTTGCTGGATTGTATCTCATCTGCTGGCTCAACTGGATACCGTCGAAGAACAACTCCAATGTGACTGTGGTTCGTGCCAAAATTTTGTATCTCATTGATAAGAAAATCCCTTTTAACTATGGGAAATTGGTCTATGATCAAGTTGAAAAAGCTGCACGTTCCCCAGGTAAACGACATAATGTCTTGCCCTTTCCTAACCTTGATCTATCTTGTCATCCACTTTCAAAGGGAAATCAATCTTGAAAAATTTGAGAAGGCTGAACCAAAACCCAAGGCATTTAATCCAGAAGTTCGTGGAGGTACTGGTTATATTTGTAGAAAGACAAGTCCTCATATCTTTGGGAAATCTCTAGCAACCGACCTACGGTACACTGCCTCATTGCTTGTGGATATTACTACGCATCTAGAAGGTATGTTTTCTAATCTATATTAGGTCTGTCACTTATGTACTGTTTTTGAGTCAATTATGCCACTCTACACATCGGCATTTGTTATTTTTTTTTTTGCATGCCTCTGTTCTTCGTGATTGTGGAACCATTATCATATTAGGGTTAGTGGGATTTGATTTTTATGTGGTTGGAGGTATAGAATTAACATTTTTGCTGTCAAGATTGGATTTTTTTGGATTGTAGATGTAACTGATCTTTTAAACTTTATTAAACATTGAATTGGGCACATTGCTCTTGATTTTATTGTCTACAACGTTCAATTTCTGTTATGTTGTCATGTTTCAATGTTTCATGTTATGTCTAAACTTATATTGATTATGTTATTGTTTTGCAAGTGCTGCTATATGCTATAATGGGGAGACTTTAGGCTTTATTTTGCTGTGATCACATAGGTGTAGGTTAGTCACATCTATCCAAATCTACAGTTTTGATTTACAGGATTTCGTTTGCATATGTTCTCTGAAGTAATACTTGGAATTCAAATTTTTCTTAATACTTGGATTTCGTTTGCATAGGTTACAGGATTTCGTTTGCATACTTGGAATTCAATTTTGTTATGATTGAATGAAATCTCAGATAAGTGTTGCATACTCAGAATTGTTGTTGTTTTGTCTTGTTTTATTCAGATAAGTGTTTAGCATAGTATTATTTTTAAAGTGTACATGTTTGACATAGTGTACTTTGTTAGTTTTCTGAACTTGAGACGATAGTATATGGTTGATTTGTTTGAGCTTGAGTTCTTGTCATATTTGGAACAGTCTTTAATTTGCATAACTTTGATTGGGTGCTTCTTGTTTGAATGGAGCTGTTTTAAAGGTTTTAATTAAAGTTAGAACATATATAATGGTGGAAAAGGCATGGGTGCATCTTTGCAGGTAAGGGATTCAATAATATAGGTTAGGTTTCAGTAGGGGTTTGGAGACTTTACTTGTTTTTTTTTTTCTATATATCATTTTCTGCAATGAAGAGCTGATCCTGCTTATGAGAGAGGGGAGTCAAATTTTGTAAGGGTTGTGGCTGCGGCTTGGGAGACGTTGATATGATTATATGTCCTTGCATTGACTGTCGTAATATAGATCGTCACTCAGGCAGTGTAGTAGTTGATCATCTTGTAAGACGGGGAATGGATGAGGCTTATAAGATGCGGTCTGATTGGTATCACCATGGAGAATTGAACTCACGAGTTGAAGGAGAAAACAACTTAAGTCAGTGGAATTCTAAGATATATGGGTTATATCAAGCTGCTGATTTTTTGGATGAAGAGTTTGGTAGTTAGGCTGACTTGGGTGATATTGTAGAGGGTGAGGACAAAAAAGAAGATGAGTTCCTTGCAAAACTTGCAGATGCTTGATATATCATGGTTTTTACCCACTTTTGACCATGATAAAAGTCATTTTTCTGAGTCTTTTCAGTAGTTTTAAAGTTTTTCAAGTTCTTTTCAGGATATAGGCACATATGGAGCTAAATTGGATTATTGGAAGCTTTTGAAGCAATCTGGAGTTGAAGCAGTTCGGGGAACTGAAGCAGTTCTGGGAACTGAAGCTCAGCATCGATCGACACCTGAGAAGCATCGATCGACACCTGAGAAGCATCGATCGACACCATCGTTTGGAAGAGACACGATTAAAGATTCTAGTATCGATCGATACCATTTACAGTATCAGTCGATACTAGTGATCAGAATGTGCATCAAGACCCGAAGATGAACCAGAAGTTTTCCTTATTTTCGAGATAGACTCCAAAACGTGTTTTAGCTATATAATTAGGTTTTTCAGCCTCCAGAAAAGACACTTGTGATTTCTGGAGATAGAGTATTCTGCAATTGAGTTTTTGGGAGAAGAACCTTGAACCCTCTTTGTATTCTTACTCTATTTTACTTATGATATCTATTTTATTCATGATGTTTCTCTCATTCACCATGTCTGAGTAGATTCCCAGTTAAGTTTAGGGTAGTTTAAAAGGTATTTGATAAATTATTAGATCTGATTAACTTGTTAAGGAATATCCATAGAGCTTTTCACCTAGACTTGAGATTAATGCTTATTCTAGCCTCGCGAACTAGAATATGATGTTAGGTTGATTAATTAGCACGAAAGTGTGATTAGTTTCCTGAACTAGTGTTTGGTGAGCAAAAGACCTATTCGCAAAGAAATTTGGTTTAGGATTTTGTAGACAATTGAACTTGATCGTTAATGCTTGTTTGAATTTATAGAATTTGCAAAGAAATTTGGAATTCTAGGTTTAGACATAGATAATCTTCGCAACGACAGTTGGTTTACTTTACATCTGTGTTTCAAGTTCAAGAGCGGAGCTTATTTCATCCCTGACATTTGATCTGATTGATAATTCTGATTTGCCTGCAAACTTCCCTAAACCTAGCATTTTCCCATTGATTTATTACTTTGTTTTAATCATTTTGTTACCTTTGATTACATTCATTTCGTTTATCTTAATTCACATTCTGAAATCTATTGAGTGAACATCTTGAGTCTTTGTGGTTCGACCCCTAGAATACTACAGCTACTACTTAGATACTTAAGGATATTAAATTTGAGCATATCAAATTTTGGCGCCGTTGCCGGGGACTCTAATTTCACCATTAGATTATGGTTTAGAATTTCACCATTCCTGCGATTTCCCCAGTATCGATCAATACTCACCCAGTATCGGTCGATACCACTCACACTCGAGCCTTGCTCGTTCAAAGTTCTACATGACCAGTAGCAAAACCACAATCATCGATCGATACCCCTCCTGTATCGATCGATACCGGCTCAAGAGTCGAACAGAAGCAGACCATAGGACATGTCGGGAGAGTCTATGTACCAAAATTTCCTTTCCCTCAACCTCCTGCCAAGTCGAAGAAAGAGATAGAAGAAGCTAGATGCAAGGCGATGTTGGAAAAATTGGTTGTCGAACTCCCGTTCATAGATGCTATCCGGACTGCACCAGCTTTCAGGAGATACATCAAGAGGATGGTGTCAAGCAATGTGAATCTTGAAGAAGGGGTACTGAGAATCACCAAAGAGTGCAGTGCAATTCTTCTCAACAAAATTCCTGAAAAATTACCAGACCCTGGGAGTTTTGTATTGGATTGCACAATCTTCACTGAGAGGTTAGAACGTTCCCTTTGCGATCTTGGTTCTAGTGTAAACCTCATACCGTATTCAGTAGCTAAGAGAATGGGGATGACAGACTTCACACCTACTAGGATCTCCTTGATTCTTGCTGACCACTCTGTGCGATTTCCCGAGGGATTGCTTGAGGACGTTCCTATTACGATTGGAGATTGCTTGGTCCCAACTGACTTCATAGTTAAGTATGATGCTGAACCAAGGGATCCACTGATTTTGGGCAGACCTTTCCTGGCCACAGCTGGCGCCCTGATCGACTGCAATAATGGGAGAATATCTCTAAACATCGGTGATCTGATTATGGCCTTCAACATGGACAAGATGATGAAGAAACCAACCATAGACGGCCAGACATTCTTCATCGACACTTTCAGTGAACTATCAGATGAGTACTTCATGCGGCTGCACCCTGAAAATCCTTTGGAAAAAGAGTTGGTTTGCTCAGCTGCGACAGAAATGGTTCCCACCGAAGCTGCTGCTGGTTATGCCACGATCCTTGACACAAACGCTGAAGTATCGAGCGATACCACAGGAAGTATCGATCGATACCTATCATTTCTTCCCGATGAGCTGGTTATCTCTCGTGCCAGATCCGATTCTTTGAGTGATTGAAGTGAAGAGAGAGCTCCTAAACTCGATCTTAAACCACTCCCAGCTAGTTTGAGGTATGTTTTGTCCTAACTCTACTTATCCTCTGATTGTCAATTCTTCTTTGAACAACGCAGAGGTCGCCTTACTGCTGAGCAAGCTGCGCAAGTATCGCAAAGCTCTCNTGATTGTCAATTCTTCTTTGAACAACGCAGAGGTCGCCTTACTGCTGAGCAAGCTGCGCAAGTATCGCAAAGCTCTCGGCTATACTCTTGATGACATTTCAAGTATCTCACCAGATCTGTGCATGCATCGAATTCATCTGGAGGACGAGTCCAAAGCTTCAATCGAGCATCAGAGGAGGCTTAAACCGAATCTGAAAGAAGTGGTAAAGAAGGAAATCATGAAACTTCTGGAGGCAGGAGTCATCTATGCCATCTCTGACAGCAGTTGGCTCAGTCCGGTTCATGTTGTTCCTAAGAAAGGTGGATTCACAGTAGTAAAGAATGAGAAAGATGAGCTGATTCCGACGAGAACAATCACCGGGCACCGAATGTGTATCGATTACAGGAAATTGAATGCAGCAACAAGGAAAGATCACTTCCCATTGCCATTCATTGATCAAATGCTGGAGAGGTTGGCAAGTCACCCATAATACTGCTTCCTGGATGGATACTCAAGATTTTTCCAGATCCCAATACATCCAGATGATCAGGAAAAGACGACGTTCACTTGTCCCTACGAAACATTCGCCTACAGGAGGATGCCGTTTGGGTTGTGTAATGCTCCAGCTATATTTCAGAGATGTATGATGTTGATTTTCTCAGATATGATCGAGGAGTTTATGGAAGTCATTATGGATGATTTCTCTGTTTATACGACTTCATTTAAGGGATGTCTGGACAACTTATGCAAGGTACTTCAGCGCTGCGAAGAGAAACATCTTGTTCTGAACTGGGAGAAGTCCACTTTATGGTTCAAGACGGCATCGTTCTGGGACACAAGGTTTCTAAGGCTGGGATTGAAGTTGATAAGGCTAAGATTCAGGTCATGACAAACCTCCTCCCACCTACATCTGTGAAAGACATTCGGAGTTTCCTTGGTAACGCCGGGTTCTATCGCAGATTCATTCAGGATTTCTCCAAGTTAGCTCGTCTACTTACTGCTCTTCTCTGTAAGGATGTCACCTTCGACTTTACTCCAGAATGTCTCGCCGCATTCGAAATGATTAAGAGGGCGTTGGTTACTGCTCCTATTGTTCAGTCGCCAGATTGGAACCTCCCTTTTGAGATCATGTGTGATGCAAGCGACTTCGCGGTTGGATCAGTTTTGGGATAGAGGAAAGACAAGAAGCTCCATGTCATATACTACGCCAGCAGAACACTGGATGACGCTCAAAGGAACTACAGTACCACAGAGAAGGAGTTACTTGCAGTTATGTTCTCTATTGAGAAATTTTGCTCTTATATAATTGGAAGTAAGGTAATTGTTCATACTGACCATGCTGCTCTTAAGTACCTGTTGCAGAATAAGGATATGAAACCTCGATTGTGTCGATGGGTTCTACTACTCCAAGGTTTCAACATTGAGATCAGAGATAAGAAAGGAGTGGAGAATGGAGTTGAAGACCATCTATCACGAATGAAGATCAGTGACGATGTTCCTATTGACGATTCCTTGCCTGAAGAGAACATCTACTTCATTGAGACTAGGTGTCGACACAGCTCTGGTTCGATTTTGCCATTACTGACTGCAAGCATCGATCAACACTCTACATGTATCGATCGATACCTTCACAAATTGCTGCAGTCGGTTCAACATTCAAGCATCGAACGACACCCTTTGAGCATCGATCGATACCAGCTATCATCCATAGCTGAATCGTCTGTAAATCAGTCTGATACAGAGGAATCCTTAGCTGTCATCACTCCTGCTGAACCTTGGTATGCCGACATAGCCAATTACCTTGCTGTTGACTATGAACCAAAGCATCTCAAGAAGTATGTTAAGAGGAAATTCATGAGAGATGTCAGACGTTACTTTTGGGATGAACCATATCTGTACAAGCATTGTTCTGATGGGATTTACAGAAGGTGTATAGCTGAATCTGAGGTACAAGAAATTCTATTTAATTGCCATGGATCTGAGTATGCTGGGCAATTCGCCACATTCAAAAAAGTTTCAAAGGTTAAACAAGCAAGTTTATGGTGGCCTACAATGTTCAAAGATGCTCACGCCTTCATCTCTCATTGTGATGTGTGTCAGAGAAGAGGGAAAATCAACAAGCGACATGAGATGCCACATAACTTCATCCTCGAGGTCGAAGTCTTTGACTGCTGGGGCATTGATTTTATGGGACCATTCCCTCCATCGCAACAGAACAGATACATTTTGGTCGCCGTCGATTACGTCTCTAAGTGGGTAGAAGCAATTGCTAGTCCTACCAACGATTCTGCCGTGGTTCTGAAACTGTTCAAGACCATTATCTTCCCTCGATTTGGAGTACCCAAAGTTGTTGTAAGTGATGGTGGCACTCACTTCATCAACAAGGTCTTCGAAAAGCTGCTGAGAAAGTATGGCGTACATCACCGCGTCGCCACGCCATATCACCCTCAGACCAGTGGACAAGTAGAGGTCTCCAACAGACAGATCAAAGAGATCTTGGAGAAGACAGTTGGTTCTACACAAAAGGATTGGGCACTGAAACTCGACGACGCTCTTTGGGCCTACAGAACCGCGTTCAAGACGCCGCTTGGTACCACACCATTCCATTTGCTATATGGGAAAGTCTATCATCTTCCGGTTGAGATCGAGCATAAAGCAGCCTGGGCTACCAAATTGTTAAATTTCGACATAAAGTCTGCTGCTCAAAGGCGATTGGTTCAGCTGAATGAGTTGGATGAGATCAGACACTTCGCCAATGAGAACTCCAAACTGTACAAGGAAAGGACCAAAGCCTATCATGACAAGAAGATCCTTTCTCGCCACTTTGAACCAAATGACCAGGTACTACTGTACAACTCTCGTTTACAATTGTTTCCTGGGAAATTGCGTTCTCGTTGGTCAGGACCCTTCACAATCAAGGAAGTCCGCCCACACGGTGCAGTGGTATTGGTGAGTGCTAAAGGAAAGGAGTTCACTGTCAATGGACAGCGGGTGAAACATTACTGGGTGAAAGCCACCATCCCAGATGGCCACATAGTGCCTCTGGCTGAACCACCAGCTATCTGACTGATCTCCATGTCGAGCTAACGACATTAAACAAGCGCTTGGTGGGAGGCAACCCACTGGTGAGTCTGTACATAAGTTTTTGTTTTTAATTTTTTGTTTTGTTTTTGTCTTGTGTCTTCCCGTGAACCAGGTCCAGAACATGAGCATCGATCGACACCCTTGGAGTATCGTTCGATACCGTTACCAATGAAGAAATGTGCCGTCACGATGCGAGCATCAATCGATACCACTTACTAAATCCATCGATACTCAGCACCCAGGTAAGTTTTCTATAAAACCCTCGGGTTTTATCCTTCACTCCATCATTACGCATATCGCTCAACGCCGCCACCCCTCTCTCCCTCTCTCACAAATTCTTCAATTTTTTATCATTTTACTAGATTTTTCACTCTATTCCACTCGGATTTTGCCCTCATTGTCTTTTCATTGCTCATTCTTTTGATCTGCAAGGTAATGTACTCGTAATCTTTAGCTCTTAGACTCGTAATCATTGCTTTTAGACTCGTTGACAGATTTGATTTTGATTTCCTCTGTTGTGAAACTTTTGCTGTCATCTTTAGCTCTAGGGACATGGAATTGCTAGATTAGGATTAGAATGGATATGATAGGGATGGAGTAGTATGAGGAATTTAATTTTGGGTTGATGGAGTGGGATTGCGATGCATCTGAGGGGAACCTCTGTGATTATATCTCGAATATCGATCGATACCCCCTTGGTATCGATCGATACCTGCACCTATTCGATACACGTATGTTGAATTGTATTCTGTTTTGATTTTTCCCAGATGGCTCCTCGCAAGAAGGCACAACAGGACGACTCCTCCGGTACCAATCCTCCACGCCGCGAGTTCAGTCTTCAAGACAAAGTGGAAGCGTTCTGTGGATCATTCTGGCATGCTGGAGTCATCAGCGCTTGTCTGACCAGAGATCGCTACAGGGTCCTGAAAGGTGGTTTCACAGACAACACTGGTGCTCAGAGTTTCATTGAGGTCCACATTAGTGACTTGAGGGCTGCGCCACGACGATCGCCATCTCCCTCTGCCCCTGCTCCTGTTGCTCGGCCTCCCTGGCCTAAGTTGGAGGGGAAAAGGATCATTCCGCGACGCGATTGGGCAGGATTGCCTAAGGAGGAGGAAACAGAGAGCGAGGCCTGCATTTACGCACCCATAGCTGAGGAGTGGGACGACTATGACACTCTGTTTTACAACGAGTGGCTGCGCGTTATCATCCTCCCCACACGCTTCATCGATCCGCACGCTATGCGCCGTTTGGGTATCGACGTGGAGCTCTCAGACATGCTTGGGAAGATTGATCTGGGGAAATTGTATTCACGGCAGTATGACCTTTATCAAGAACTAGTTCACCAGTTCCTCGCCACAGCTCGAATGTATTACAGAGACGAGGTCCACCGCACTGCTTCGGAGGGCACCTTGACTTTCCTGATCCGAGGGGTTCGTTACAGGCTGCCTATCCCTGATCTCTGCGCCATCTACGGGTTCGATCACGATCCTCAGCAGGTAGCTCTTCCTACCCAGTTTCATGCCGCACAGGTCTTTTGGTGACACATCGGTCTTGGAGCCTACCGCTCCAAGACCACGACACAGATAGACATCCGCCATTCGACTCAGCGTTGCGTTGTCCGCATTCTGAGCACCACTCTTCTCTGCAAGATGGAGCCAAACAAGCTGAGGATCTCCGAGCTGATCTTACTATACAAGGCCATTGGCGACCTTATCCCTGAGGACAGGTATGAGTGGCCCGAGATGAACCTCGCGGTCAACATTGGTGCTCTCTTTGCGCACCATTTGGTCTCTCTAAAGACCAAGCCCTTCTCTGGCCGCAACTACGCCACCGTGCAGAAGACTGAGTCAGTTGGCAGCCTCCTCACTCCTATCTTCGAGCATTTTGGCATCTCCACTTCAGCGTGTTCGATTGTCACAGCTCGTTCTCTGATGGATGAGCAGCATATGCAGCACATGCGTTGGCTGAAGCCAACTCGTCGCTGGTGCCTACCCACGACAGATGGAGAGCTCTTTGTGCAGCTCCCAAACCGCACTCTGACCCGCATCGGCGATGACCCTTCTCAGCTGCATTTCAATCCAGACCCGAGTCTGCTCTTAGTTGCGCCGTCCACGCGTGTCTGTGCTCCACGCTGACTCCCATCCATTCCTGTCGTTGCAGACGAGACACCCGCAGCTGACTTTGCTGGAAATCTGCCTCGTCGTTCACAGCGCCGCCAGACATCTGCTCCTGCACCTTCATTTCCTCCACCACCGGATCTGCCGATGGAGACAGCCACTTTTCAGAGATACGTCGTGGAGATTTTACAGAGCATCTGGTTCGTTGTCTCTCGCTGCCGCTGCATGTCATCGACTGATGCCGACCACTCCACTCCTGGCCCTTCATCTCGCTATGATGTATCAATTGACGATGATGATTCAGACGACTAGTCTCTGCTCCTGGGTTTCACATTTTCTGTTCTTTTCTTTTCTTTTGTTTTGTTTTCTTTTCTGAACTTATATATCTCATTGTTAGTACTTATTGAACTTATGGCTATCTATTCACTTTGTTGCTTCTAACTATGCTCTCATGATCTAACAGTTCTTCATCTAACAATTGGCTTTGTTGGACACGGTTTCAAGTTTCAGTATTACAGACAAAGGACCTTGGTATCGATCGATAGGTAACAGGCAACGGTCGATACTGCCTTGGCATCGGTCGATACCGGTTTTCAGTATCGCTCGATACCCACCAACTCCCACGGTACCTTCGAACTCACTTTCAGCCATTCTGTTCATGTGCTTTCTTTTGCTTCCTCTGGGTTAGATAACACTGGGAACAGTGTTGTTTAAGTCTAGAGGAGGTAGTTAATGACATTGGGTTTGTTATTCTTAGAGTCAGTCCTTTTTGAGTCAAATTTTTTTTTTATTGAGTCAAAACCTGTCGGAGATTATGAACCTTTGCTTGATTTCATTGTTCTGATTTTGTTTTTAAGTAACCATTTGTCACAGAATCAGCTCTAAGATCGACTAATGAAAAATCCAAAGACTAACCAGTTGACTAGGAAACACCCATGTTTCCAGCAAATTTCTTCTAAATCCTGAGCTAAATTTTGCACTTCACCTCTGAGGTTGGTTTTCACTGAACTTGATTCATCATTCATATCTGACAAAGGAACCTGTGCGTTTGAAAATTTTGGTATACCTCTCCCTTGACACACATTGATGCATAAAAGATGAAATGATTTCCGCCAAGCAGAGGGGTAGGAACACTTCCTGTGACCCTATTTTTCTACTTGGATAAGGAATGATCACACAAAAGTCTGAAGCGAGGGGTAGGAACATTTCCCGGAACCCCGTTATTCGCCTAAGACTTTTGATACTTTGAGAGGGGAGAACCGGGGATTCGGTGGCAAACACCATCAATACTCGCGTCTCAAACCTTGATTTGTATATGCAAAGCTAAAAAAATATATAATAATTTAAAGAGAACATTAAATAAGATAAGTCTGGGGGAGAGGAAAACAATACCAAAATTTGTAATTGGGGTGGTTCTTTAGTCACGATATCGCATGAGGAAGAATCTAGAAGGTTCTGATTATCAACAACAGTAATGAAACGGCAATGAAGGATTTAGTATGATTGATGCTGTGAGATAATGTGTGGATACTGGGAAGCTGCAAATTGTCTAAGGAGAAGTACATGGTGGTCAGATCCGAAACTGTTTAGGTGATGATTAGAAGCTTGGGAAAGGATTCATTTCAATATCTCAAGAAAAGGTGAGTCTCCATGTTTTTCAAACCTCTTTCTCTGTTTGGTTTTCTGTTTGCTTGAGGGCAAGCAAAGAGTAAGTCTGGGGGAGTTGATATATCATGGTTTTTACCCACTTTTGACAATGATATAAGTCATTTTTCTTAGTCTTTTCAGTAGTTTTAGAGTCTTTCAAGTTCTTTTCAGGATATAAGCACATATGGAGCTAAATTGGATTATTGGAAGCTTTTGAAGCAATCTGGAGTTGAAGCAGTTCGGGGAACTGAAGCTCAGCATCGATCGACACCATCGTTTGGAAGAGACACGATTAAAGATTCCAGTATCGATCGATACCATTTACAGTATCGGTCGATACCAGTGATCAGAACGTGCATCAAGACCCGAAGATGAACCAGAAGTTTTCCTTATTTCCGAGATAGACTCCAAAACGTGTTTTAGCTATATAATTAGGTTTTTTAGCCTCCAGAAAAGACACTTGTGATTTCTGGAGATAGAGTATTCTGCAATTGATTTTTTGGGAGAAAAACCTTGAACCCTCTTTGTATTCTTACTCTATTTTACTTTATGATATCTATTCTATTTATGATGTTTGTTTCATTCAGCATGTCTGAGTAGATTCTTTGTTAGGTCTAGGGATTGTTCAAAGGTATTTGATGGATTGTTAAATTGGATAAATTGTTAGGAAAATCTATAGAGTTCTTCACCTAGACTTGAGATTAATGCTTATTCTAGCGTCGCAAACTAGAATCTGATATTAGGTTGTTTAATTGGCACGAAAGTGTGATTAATTTCCTGAAGTTGTGTTTGGTGAGCAAAAGACCTATTCGCAAAGAAATTTGGTTTAGGATTTTGTGGACAATTGAACTTGATCGTTAATGCTTGTTTGAATTTATAGAATTTGCAAAGAAATTTGGAATTCTAGGTTTGGACATAGATAGTCTTCGCAACAACAGTTGGTTTACTTTACATCTGTGTTTCAAGTTCAAGAGCGGAGCTTATTTCATCCCTGACATTTGATCTGATTGATAATTCTGATTTGCCTGCAAACTTCCCTAAGCCTAGCGTTTTCCCATTGATTTATTACTTTAATCGTTTTGTTACCTTTGATTACATTCATTTCGCTTAGCTTAATTCACATTCTTAAATCTATTGAGTGAACATCTTGAGTCTTTGTGGTTCGACCCCTAGAATACTACAGCTACTGCTTAGATACTTTAGGGTATTAGATTTGAGCATATCAATGCTGAAACACCACTATATCCTAGTTGTGTAAACCATAGCAAGTTGTCAGCTATTATATCATTGTTCAGACTGAAGACACAGAATGGCTGGTCTGACAAGAGCTTCAATGATCTGCTAGACACATTGCCGGAGATGTTACCAGAGGATAATGTGCTACACACATCACTGTATGACGTGAAGAAATTCCTAAAATCCTTTGATATGGGTTACCAGAAGATTCATGCCTGTGTCAATAACTGATGTCTATTCAGAAAGAAGTACAAGAAACTGGAGAAATATCCGAAATGCAATGCTTCAGGATGGAAGACTAACATACATACTGGTGAAGAGAAAGGTGTTGCACATAAAGTATTACGCTACTTTCCGGTAATCCCACGGCTGAAGAGAATGTTTAGGTCTGAGGAAATGGCTAAGAATTTAAGGTGGCATGTTAGTAACAAGAGCAGCGATGGGAAACTTCGTCACCCAGTGGACTCAGTCACATGGTATCAGATGAATGACAAATACCCTTCCTTTGCAGCTGAAGAAAGGAACATGAGGCTAGGACTTTCCACAGATGGATTTAATCCTTTTAACATGAAAAACACCAGGTATAGTTGCTGGCCTGTTTTGCTAGTAAACTATAATTTGCCACCTGACTTATGCTTGAAGAAGGAGAACATAATGCTTACATTGTTGATTCCTGGTCCACAACAGCCTGGTAATAGTATTGATATCTACTTAGAACCCCTCATAGAGGACCTAACCCATTTGTGGAACAATGGAGAGTTAACATATGACGCTTTCAGTAAATTTACGTTTACTCTTAAGGCAATGCTGCTTTGGACGATTAGTGACTTTCCTGCGTATGGGAATCTTGCAGGCTGCAAAGTAAAGGGTAACATGGGCTGTCCTTTATGTGGGAAAAATACAGATAGTATGTGGTTAAAGTTCAGTAGAAAACATGTCTATATGTGCCACAGAAAGGGTCTGCCACCAACACATATTTTTAGGGGGAAAAAGTCGTGGTTTGATGGAAAAGCTGAACATAGGAGAAAGGGAAGAATATTATCTGGTCAGGAAATTTCACAAAACCTGAAAAATTTCAGAAATGACTTTGGTAATTTCAAACAATCTGCACGTAAGAGAAAATGTACTGATTGTACTGGTTTAGGTTCTGACAGTGAGGATTTATCCAGTGAATCAGAGGATGAAGAAGAGGAAGAAAAAAAAGTAGATGAAGAGGAGTTATTAAGATGGAAGAAAAGGTCAATCTTTTTCAAGCTACCTTACTGGGAGGTATCTTCTTCTGTCATTTGGTTCTTTTATTAATTTAGATTTTATCATTTAAGCTTTGTTTAAGTTTGGTTTTGTCTTTTCTATATGAATCTGTTAGGAACTCCCGGTTAGGCATAACTTAGATGTAATGCATGTGGAAAGAAATGTGGCTGCAAGTATCATATCTACACTGTTGCATTGTGGGAAATCAAAAGATGGTCTAAATGCTCGTAAAGATCTAGAAGAACTTGGTATTAGGAAGGATATGCACCCTAACACACATGGTAAAAGAATATACCTTCCAGCAGCACCTTGGTCTTTGTCCAAGACAGAGAAAAAACCCTTTTGTAGGCGACTTTTTGACTTCAAAGGACCAGATGGATATTGTTCAAACATATCGAGATGCGTATCACTAGATGACTGTAAGATCACAGGTCTGAAATCACATGATTATCACATCTTAATGCAACAACTTCTTCCGATTGCACTTAGAGGTTTGCTACCTAAAGGTCCTAGGGTAGCAATTGTGCGCTTATGCGCATTCTTCAACCATTTGTGTCAGCGAGTTATTGATAGGGAGCAGATTTTGTTAATGGAAGCAGAGATTGTTGAAACTCTCTGCATGTTTGAAAGATTTTTTCCTCCAAGTTTCTTTGATATCATGGTGCACTTGACGGTACATCTAGGAAGGGAAGCCCGGCTAGGTGGACCAGTCCATTTTAGATGGATGTACCCATTTGAAAGGTATACCTTGTATTTGTTGTATTAGACTGAATTGTTATTGTTCTGTTTCTGTTGCTAATCTACCAGTCTTTACACTTTACAGGTATATGAAAGTTCTGAAAGACTTTGTGAGAAACCCTGCAAGACCAGAGGGGTGTATAGCTGAGTCTTATCTTGCTGAAGAATGCATCCAGTTTTGTTCTGAATTTCTGAAGAAGTCAACAAAAGTTCTAGATAAACTAGATAGAAATATGGAGTACGAGAACAGCTCCATACTTGAGGGGCGTCCAATATCTGCAGGAACTTCAATTACTCTTACTGAAATAGAGAAGAAAATAGCACATCTTGCTGTCATCCAAAATATGTCTGTCGTGGATCCTTATGTTGAGTAAGTTCCACAGTTTTCTTGTTCATTAGCCATTTAATTTCCATTTATGAAAAACATGCTGATACCTTTTCATTTTAAATCTGGTACAAGTATGCACCTGCAATATCTACAAGACTCAAATGGAAGATGTAGACGTGATGCCTCGATGTTATGGAGTATACATACTCAGAATTTTGCAACTTGGCTAAAAGAAAAGGCTAGTTATTTTAATTTTTTTTTTGTTATGGTAAGTTTTGGTCATTAGGTTTCTGACTTATTTAAATGTTTTTTTTTTTTTTGCTAGATACCTCTTGATTCAAACCAACATAGTGAAACACTTAAGTGGTTGGCATATGGTCCACGAATTTCTGCACGGTCTTACACTGGTTTCATAGTAAATGGGCAACGATTTCACACAGGATCAGTTGATAGGAAAAGTCAGAATAGTGGGGTTGTTTATGAGGCTACGGCAATCTGTAGATCTAGTGCTAAAGACACTTCACAGGTGGTTGACTTGGTAACATACTACGGCAAAGTAACTGACATTATATTGTTGGATTATAATGTTTTTTACGTCCCTCTATTCCGGTGTCAATGGGCAGTATTGGGCAATGGAGTGAAGGTGGAAGATGGATTCACACTTGTTAATTTGAATCATAGTCAAGTCTCTTTTTCAAGAGATCCATATATATTAGCCTCTCAAGCAAAGCAAGTGTTTTACTCTAGGGAAGATGAGCCATCAAGTTGGTATGTTGTTATAAAAGGTCTTTCAAGAAGTTATAGTAAGGAAGATTTTCAAGAAGGAATTACAGACTTTGGGCCATTACCATCAGATGTTGACATGGAGATTACCATGGATGAAGCTGAAAAATGCTCGAACTGATTGTGAAGGCATATATGTGTGAAATGTAGCTTCTTTATCATTTTCATACAATTGTTGTCTTTGATCTGTTTGATGATTGCTTGGTCATTAAGTGCTTGTTAGTTGTTTGTTTATTTGTTGAGATATACTTAGATAGTATGTAATGTGTTGATCTAACTCTATCTTATGTCATTTGTTTCAAGTGAATTAAAATGAGACGTGGAAAGAAAATTAAAGGAAATAAAAAGCAAAAGAAAGAGAAGCAAGTCAATGAAGAGGTAGAATATATGCGTACTGTGGAAGCAGATCCTGTAGAAGACCAACAACCTGTAGCAGATCCAGAGCAGTTGGAAGAAGCTCAGCAAAATGTACCAGCTCCAGAGCAGATGGAAGAAGCTCAGCAACATGTACCAGCTCCAAAGCAGATGGAAGAACCTGTGGTACCAGGATCGAATGAAGAAGAGGTAGAAGGTGAGTTACAATTTTCAGAAGAACCTGTGGTTGAACCTACTCGTAAGAGAAAACGAGGACCAACAAAGATGAAAGACATAGCCAAGGATCCAAACGCCAAAATACAAGTACACTACAATGCCATGGGAGAAGCTTATGGTGATGGGTCAGTTAAGCTGTCATCATATGTTGGTGCCTTGGTACGGGAACACGTTCCTTTCACATTTGTTAGTTGGAAAAATGTTGGTAAAGATTTGAAAACAGTGCTTTGGAAATCTATCCAGGTGACATTTTATTTTCATTGACATCTACTAAATTTACTTAACGAGTTTCTAGTTGAACTTTACTGTTTTTTTTTTCTTTAATTGAGTGCAGGCAAGGTTTGATTTAAATGAGAAGTACCAAAGGAAAGCAGTGCTTAAGCAGATGTCATGTTTGTGGAGGACATCAAAATCAAAAATAGTTACAGCGTTTAATGAAGCTGAGAATAATCAACAGAGGATGAATCTGCGACCTAAAAATATTTCCCCATTTGATTGGCGAAAATTTGTCAATGTCAAAACTAGCCCAAAATTTAAGGTATTCATTGCAGTGAAACAAGTAGTTTATTTATCAAATAGTATATTACATATAGTAACAGTAATCTGTTAGGCTCTGAGTGAAAGCTTCAAGGAAAGAAGGAGCAAACAGATACCACACACTTGTAGTCGCAAAGGAATGGTTAGACTTGTAGAAGACATGGTAAGCCTACTACAATTGGTATGGTTATTCTGATTTTCCAACTTTAAAATACTAATTCTTGTTGTTGATATATGTTTTGGTTTAGTAAATGGGTAGTGAAGACCCATCTGATGTGACACGGCTATCAGTCTGGGTCAGGTCGCGTACCAAGAGAGATGGTACACCAGTGAATACGAATGCCGCTGAAAAGATTGTGAGTGAGCACAAGTTGGTTTTTCAGTTACATTTTAGCACATGAATCTGGCTCTTTTGATTTGCAGAAAAAGGTAGTTGAGCTTGTTATTAGTGGTACTCCATCAACTGCAACTAATGAAGGAGGAGATACACTTACCCAACTGTTAGGACCTGATAATCTTGGTAGGATGAGGGCAATGGGTAGAAACATGACTAAGACTGAATTAGCTTGTTTCGAAATGAAAAATAAGTGTATGGCTGAAATGCAAGAGAATCAAGAAAAACTCCAGAGAAAAGTCAATGAGTTACAAAATGAAATAGCCAGAATAAAGAACCTGGTTAGAAAAGTCTCTCTATATATATATGGAGCTGCTGAATTATTAGATAATGATTTGAGTTTTATTTTGCTTTTACAGAGACTGGAACCTAAAGTTGGTGAAAACTCAGCTGCAAGGGTAAATCATTCATCTCAGATCCATTTGGTTTTGGTTTTTTATTTACAGTCTGACATTTTTAGTTCTATTAAACATTTTATAGAGTGTGAACAAAAGATCACAACCCAAGTGTGTCTTGACTGATTGGGGTGGTGAAGAGAGAAACGTTGCTGAGGGGCGTATCATTTCTTCTGATCCAGATGAGATGGTGAATGACGGTAAATTAGGCGATAAAGATCTTAAAGTCTTGGTTGACATTACTACTATACCAGATGCATTCCTTTGGAGACCTGCCACTAACATGATGACAATTGGAGAAGCCGTTGGACAGATGATTGCATGGCCTGCACCCAATTGTCTTAACCAAGACGAGGGGCTCCAACCAGAAGACATTATACCCCTGGTAAAGTTTATTATCCACTTGCATAGTATCTAGCAAAATGACTTGGTCATGCAGTGATGAGTATGAATGTGTTTGACAGGGCCCAAGAACAAATGCTTTGAACAAATGCAAGCTACTGGATTTGTCTTCAGATGATACAGTTGTTGATGAAGGACGTTGGCAGACAAAAGAACCAAAAGCAACGGTTAATGGACTGGAAATCGGACCAAGGGGTGTTAAAGTATTTGTGGATGTAGTACTTCAACTAGAGATATATATATGGAGGCCTAACAAGGATTTTACATACCTTGAGGACTGTTTAAATAATTTTGTAGCATGGCCTGCCAAAAAAGTTGTCTATGAAAACACCACATATGCAACAGGACAGCAATCTCCTCTGCAAAATTGTGCATCAACTCATGACCATAATTCAGGAGGGAAATCAACAGCACCAGGTTCTAAAACTCGTACTGAGACATCTCCACCAACAGGAAGAAAATCAGCAGCAACCTCTTCAAAATCTCTTACTGCAGAGAAGTCTCCAGCAAAAACTACAAAGTCTCCAGCTAAAAGTCTGGCACCTCTGCGAAAATCTCAGGTAATTTTATTGGATAAGTTATGAAGTTGCTTCTGGTTATTATTGAAAACACATTAATGGTTTATATTCTGAACTTCGAAGCGTAAACATGGAGCTGATCCAGTTATCAAGGAAAATCAGAAGTGCAAATTAAATGGATATTAGTGGAAAGAAGCGGGTTGTTGCTGAAGGACGTGTGCATTCAGTGGGCCCAGAGCAGAAGGTCCACTTTGTTACATTGGGGGCTGATGCAGCTAGAGTTTGGGTGGATGTGGTGAAGGTAGATGATGCAGCAGTTTGGAGGACATCAAATGAAATCGAGTATATGAGAGATGCACTTGGTTCATCTATTGCATGGCCATTGGAAAAACTGGTCATCTTTTGATTTAAAGAAACTGAGGTAAGTGTTGTAGTTCGTGTGATGCTTGATCTTAGATTGTACATATGATACTGTTATTGCAAAACTGATGTAAGTCATTGTTGATTGTTGCAGGGAATGAAAAAACTTGGTCCAGGTTAGCTAGTTTTAATTAGTTTAAGACTAGGCTAATTAATGAACTTATGACTTGTCTTTTTTGTTTTTAATTCTGACTTGTGTTATGTTTGTTGAATAATGAATATGTAGACTTGTGTTACATTTGGTGTAATGGATTCAGACTTATTTTTATGAATGATTTAATTTCTAAATATATAACAGGGTTGAAATGGGACAATAGAGCTAATACATAGCTATCTGAAATCTCATTAAGTATGACAATTGTGAAATGCTATTGTAGAAGCATATATTATAGCACGGAACATGAGTCGTTAAATTATTTAATTAATGTATAAATTAGGGTATCATAGCATTTAGCAAAGTGCTACCAAACTATGTGATAGCAAAAAATAATTGCTTTTGTAGACGCACATATCATAGCACGAAAGATGAGTTTTCATAATTGTTTTAAAAAAACGGAATATGCTATAAAAATAATTAAAAGAGTTCAAAAAAATGCTATGATATATGTACCTATTGTAGCATTCGGAAAAATGCTATCGTATGAGAGGCACCTACGATAACTGCGGATGACACAGCAGTTCATAAAACGCTATCTATAACATATGATAGCAAAGTTTCCGCGCTAATAATGTACATATTTATTGTAGTGATTGTAAGTGCATGTCTTATAAGGAATTTGGAGAATGCACTAAGTTGCTAAAACAAGCTAGAAGTTGTTCTTGGACTAAAAGCGTGGACATCAAGATTGGACTGCTGACGTGGAGGCAATCTTATGAAGGTTCTATTATTAGTTAGAAAAGATATACTTGAGATAAAGATTTAGAGTTATCTAAGATTCTGTAAGTTGACCTAGGAAACACAAATATCCGATTAATATAAATAGGGTGATTTGTGTATCTAGCTAGGCAACCTTCTAACGAAAAAAGAAATAGGAGATTGAGCTTTCAGTTCATAAGAATTGAGAAGATAAAATCGTGTTTCTAAGAGAGATAAGAGAGAATGTTTTTCTTTTAATCTTTTCTTGTGTGTGTTTAGAAATCTAAGGTGACAAGCTAAAGTGTTTAGATCTTGTGTAAATCCAGTTAAGAAAGAGTTTTGTTCTTAACAAGATTTTTAATAAAAGTAACTTAGTGATTCTGAGTTTTGTGATAAAAGATTTAAGTATAAGTTCATCCGGTTTTTCATGTGTAACTGTAAAACTTATGAAAAAATATTTACTTACCATTTTCATATGTTTCAAAACCTTTTAACCAATTACGACTACATGTTAGAACTTGAACATTTTTTGGGAGAAGACGGCGGCAAAGTTAGCTTAATAAGGTGATTTCTCTCTTGAAGTCTTGAAGATTCGAAGATGAAGATGGTGGATAGAGGAACAAAGCTACGCCCAAAATTTGGCTTCTCAAGTTCTTGGTAAGTTCGGTGATGTCCTGCTTAATGCCTCAAGAGTAGACTGTGAGTCATATATCGATAACGATGGCGATTGATTCGAACCGGTTTCATCACCATTTTGTTATATAAAACTAGTACAACTATCTTCATATTTTTGTTAATCTCATGATGATGATGAACTGAAGCAGAAGATATATCGAAACTGAGCTCATTTTAAGAGGTTGGAGAATAAAGAGATGAATTTTTGAGCAATATTGAGGTAAGAAGCCCTCGGAGAAGTTTTTTTTTCTTTTAATATTTTTTAGGTCAGCCGCACAAACCCGCTACCCGCTGAACCCTAACCCGTTAACCCATAAGGGCTTTGCCCACGAGGCCCGCTATTTTTTGGCATAATTTTAACTGTCCAAACCTGCCCCGCTATGCTACTAATTGGGCTAGGCCGACGGGTTCATGGCCCGTTTGAAACCCCTGACCGGGATCCACTCAGATCCAATCCGATTCGGAAAAAGCATATCCAAGTGGACAGATACAGAACCATATATAAAATTTACAAATACAGAGAAAATAAAACATATACATATCCGGATATCATGATATGGATCATTTAGTTGTACTAAAAATTATATTATATTAAAATTTTATAAAAATATTGATATTTATATTAAAAATTGATTACAATAAATTTAAATGTTTTCATATTAACAGATATTTTTTAAATATATTACATAAAATTTAAATTTTCTTATTGTTTCTAAAATTTTAACATTTTATATTATTTTAGTTATTGTTTTACCGATTCATGTGGTTTATATCACCAAGGAGAAGAAATGCATTTTGCAAAAAATAATTAAAGGCTAACCAAATAAGTGGATATCCAGATCCGAACAGTTAAAAATCGGATATGTATACTCTAAAACAATCCTGTATATCCAGATTTGTAACACACGTAAATGATTTCCCTAAATGATTGTAACTTTCACTAATTCCCTTGATTTTCATTTTTATATTCAAAATATAACATAATGTTAATATTATATTTGATAATATTGCGTTATTCACTAGTAGGGTTACGAAAAGAGGAGGAATTCCATCATTAATATGTTTGATTAAGAATAGATTTCAATTAAAAAGTTACTTATTATAATAAATAGTATTATTATAGCATCAAATATTTTTGTAAACACAAGAGGCAAATTAAGATTGATAGCTTAGAGAAAATAATTGTAATGCTAGAATCACCAATTTTTAGGGAGAGGATGAGTTTATATTATTTTGGCAACAACATTTCAGAGGGTCTTTAGGAGAACGAGAAACACACTGTCCACCATCTTTAAATCCAGCTCTAATGCAGTCGTGCGTACATTCAAACAATCCGTAATGATCCGAACACGTAGAAATGCAGGCGTCCTTTGAGAATTTTTCGATCTCTGCATCTATGCAAGCCCCATCATATATATTAAACATAGTCGATATGAATATGAGTGCAAATGGTTGACACAAATCGATGAGTTAAAAGAGTTGAAAGCATTTTTTAACTTTTTTCAACCAAAAAGTTACCATTTAACTTAAATTGGTTTCCAACCAAATTTTAATGGAATCCACCAAAAAAATGGAAAATACAAATTTTCAACTCAAACTTTGTTCAATAATTTGAGTTGAAAATTTTGTTCAGTCCCAAAATAGGAGAGGAACAAAATTGAACGAGATATTCAACTTATGTGTTCCTAAATCGTATATAACATATCAATAAAAAAGGCAGTTATAAAACATATCCAAATGATATAATTTTAACAAAACTTTTGAATGCTTGTCTAAACAAAAACATGGTCATTACAAATTATAAATATTCAAATATAGCTTTTAAAATTATTACTACTAATTTTATAATAACTAAACAAAAATTTAAATATACCTGAAGCCAAAACGTTGTGGTAAGACAACGAAACTGTAAATATTATTACAAGGAAATAAGTTACCAACGTTTTTGTACTACCCATAGTAATTTCTTCTATGAACTCTATTGAGGAATTCAAAAGCTCTTATTTGTTCGGATCTTAAAGATTGGCTCTATTTATATAAATTTTGGTCTTTGTGTTTTTTTCATTGTTAATTGATCTTCCATTTTTGTTAGTCAAATTTTCTTCTTTTATAGCAAAAAGTCATTTACATATATTTGAATAACTGCTAGTTTCATCTAGTTTGGATAGCTACAAATCAAAGAGAACTTAAAAATTTCAAAAAGTATATGACACTTGTGAATATGGTCAAAGACAATTTGTTGGATATATTATCATTATAATCAGTCAATATCTTAAGCTAAATGCAAGATTTTATTTTATAGTTCAATGTTGGAAATTATATTTTTGTAATCAAATAAAGAAAAAGGTAGAAATTTAAAAGAAATCTTCAGATTGATTAAATTGAGAAGAAAGTTTCGAGTATCCTATGAAGTTATCAAACATGATACTTGGTTTTTTAACAACATTTAAATGTTTAACATTACTCATTAACCAATGAGAGGCTATGTTGAATATAAAAAAAACCAAAAAAATAAAAGGGGACAGTTGATAGATCGATCAACTGGCTAATAAAAACTTTATGAATATATGTGGTCTTTGGGACAAGTTTGATCGATTGATCGGTTAGAGTCGATCAAACATGTATGATCTCTGAGTTGATTGGTCAATTGATCAAAACATCAATTAATTAATTAATTAAACCTAATAAAGCTAAAACCAGATAAAACGACCTAAAAACAATGTAAACCCTGTGAATATCATCAATCATGTACCAAATCATTACCTTACACCATGCTTCCATATGTATTCTTTATTTTTAGTAAGATTTGAAAGGTTAAATGTATCCAGAACTGGTAAATATAATAGCACCACCATCGAAGGGGAAAAAATGCCAGGTTCAAATCGATGACGAATACGAACACAAGTGCAAAAGAAAAAGGTAAGATAAGCGTATAGTAAATAAACAAAACAAAAACTCTCTGAAACCTAAAAGATATTATTAATTATTTTTATTTTTTGTTGAATTTTTTAGATTTTTTTAGCTAACCGTATGGTGAATTCTTGGAAATAAACTCTCCAAAACGGTGAATTCCTCCGAGGTAATTCCCAGCTATATTCGTTTACAATTACATTAAAAACATGAACCGGCATTGCTAGCTCCAATATTTAATGTGTACAAGCACAAACAAATAAATACATCTTTTCATACAAAAAAATAAATAAATACATCTTTTAGGCTAAATAATGCATTTCACTTATTGAATGCTCTTACTATTCGAGATATTGGCGGGTCTTGGTTATTTATCTTTTGGTTCGGTTTGTCAATGTTTGAATATTGGGTAATCAATACAATAAAACTTGTTAAGTCTTTCCATTGCTTGACACCTCAACATTTTAAAGCATTTTCCATCTAACACATTATTTAAAACAAATATCTAATAAAAATATTTTAATTAATATGTCTTGATCTTGTTTGTATTCAGCTAAAAATCAAAAATTTGAACTATTTTGCTATATATAAATCAGTTCCACACCCACAAACCACAGAATCGGTTTATTTTGGTAATGAGAGGGTGTGGCACAAGTTGTTCAAGCAACAGAGAAACAACACCATCATACTTGAATTCTAGTAGCAGAGATTGTTTTTTTTTTATATGTCTCTGATCAGGACAAAACACAAAGTTAGAAGAAATAATAACACAACTGCAAACTATATCTTGCTTTTAAACAGACAAATACAAAGAAAACCACCAAAAAATATTAAGTACACCAGTACAACTGCAAATACAGATGGAGACTTTTGTCCGAATACACACATATATAGCTATACCATACACGGTAGTCATGGGTATTCGGGTACCTGAACCCGAATGGATACATACTTTTTGGATTTCGGGTATTTATGAAATTCTATTCGGGTTCGGTTCGGGTAGTATTCGGGTTCGGTTCGGTCCTATCATTTTTTAAGACTCGAAAAAGAACCGAAACATTTCGGGTTTGATTTTGGTTCGGGTATTTGTACCCATATGTAACCAAATTAACCATATAAATTCGGATATCGGGTAATTCAGGTATATTTAGTAACTATTCAGGTAATTTGGTTGTAATAGAGTATATAAATTCAGGTATATTTAGTAACTATTCGGGTAATTCATGTATATTTGGCTACATATGGATATTTAGGTTGTAATAGGGTATGGTAATTCGAGTATATTTAGTAATTGTTCATGTATTGGGTAATACTTGAACCGAACCGATATCTGAAGTCCAAAAATAGTTGGACTCATTCGGGTATTTGGTTGGAACCGAACCCGAACCGAACCTGAAAATTTTAGTTCGGTTCAGGTCGGATATTCGGTTCCGGTTATTATGCCCAGGGCTAATCCACAGTATCACGACGACCAAAATGCAAAACCAAATAATGAATCAAATAATGAAAAGAAAGTATCATCTAGGAGTAGTGGAAGTGCCAGATTCAATGTTTTGATCAAGAGAAGTTGAATCCATCTGCACAGACATTGTTCTCAAGGCATCTCTGTTTTGGGAGGTTACAGGGACTCCTCGAGCTTGAGCTACCTTGAAATAAGCGTAGGAACCCCATACAAAACATTAATTAATTTATTATGATTTTAAGCTTTTGGTGAGTCTCTTTGACAAGAATAGAATTTGAGAATTCTAAAAATCTTCTCATTAAATATTTTTCCAATAAAAGAATAATCTATATATATAATAAACATTTTTTCTTCTCTTAGGATGTCTACATCATCTTTTGGAGACATCCACCAAACCAATAAAAAAAGCTCACATCATCACTTATCATTTGTGGGATCCACACATCTTATTTATTATAACAAAAAACATTAAAACTAAAATTAACTTATATTTTATATTATTATTTTAATTTATGGAAACAATAATTTACAATAATAACGTAAAAATGAAAGGAAAAACGGCCATTTTAATACCTGACTTACACAATTTTTGCCAAAATAAATACGAACTCTCTACCGAGCCAAAAAATACACAAATTTCATGTTGACTGAGCTATTTTAAATATGAAAAAGTCAACAAAATCATTTGTTTTACTAACGTTAAACACTGTTAAAATAACAAAACACTGTGTTTTGAATATCATAAGAAAAAAACAAAGGGGTCCTCTTAACAAAGTCCTTCTTGAGAGTTAAAGTTGTGATCCAACTTGTGATGCTCTTTGTGATCCAATTTGTGATGCTCCTTGTGATCCAACTTGTGATGCTCCTTGTGATCCCCCTACCTATGTAACACATAACAAAGAAAGTCTAATGACAAGACTAATTCCAAAACATAATAAAGAAGTTTACAAAATAGAAAACTAATTCCAAAGTGATTATATAATTAGCCTAAAGACCAAACCTAAAATGTGATTATCTCACTATATATTTTAAATCAGAAGAAGCATTCACTAATTGCTTCCTTCTAAAGTTATATGTCTCAAACATGGAACACATTTACTGTTTTTACAACATCAAAAAATTCAATGAGGTATGCTCTGATCTAGCTTCGTTTCTTTTTTAATTGTTGTTATCACAGCAGAAAACTTTCATTGATGAAAACAACAAGGTAACGTGTTCCAATAACTGTTAAAAGCAAAGAGATACCCAATAACTTCAAACAGATTACTAAGAAAGCAATCAAAGCATCTTTAACTCAATCAAGCTTCTCTTTTATTATGGAAATACGCTCAACGCAGTTACTATATCTCCCTTATTATGATGATGAAGAACACAAGAGCGACCAAACCAATTAGCTTCCAAGGAAAATTACACACACATAAGAAGACAAGAAAAAGCTAATCAAAGATTGTCTCACAACTATTAACTGGCCCTATGTATTATAGAACAACCACTGCCATAATACACGAAAGTAGAAATTTACAAACTCCAGTTTTATATAATAAGATTAATTTTAGCAAACATTTTCACACTTACCCTATTTTTAGCAATTTCAGCGTCCCTGATGTGCAAAATTGATGATAAACATCATGAAACACAAAGCTTTCAAATGTTAAAGCAAAGAGACCTTTGGTATATCTTAGCTATGCTAGAAGACTAAATCAAAAATTGCGATTTTTTTTGTCTAATAGAACAGAAGGTGGTTTAGGCTGAACCCAATAGTTTTTAACTCGAGGTTGGTACTCACGTTAGCAGAGGGAAAACACTTTAGAAGATTTCTCGAGTTATGTGATACACATTAATTGGTAAAGCAAAGAGATTTTAAGATTTAATAACAATAATATACAGAGATTAATGGAGAAGATGTCAGAGGACGAGAAGAGAGAGTTTGGGAAGATGGAAGTTCTGAGATTACCTTAGAAAGGATGAGGTCGGGAAGCAAATGCAAGGTCCGTAATTCGTAAGAGAAGAATGTCCCCTCCTCAGCCTCCGTCGATTGCTCACTTTCTCGTGTTTAGGTCAATTTAGGAGGAGAGTAGAGAAATTAGAGAATTGAGAATTAGGGATTTGGAATTAGAGAAATTAGGTATTTCGAAGGAAACTTTTATGATTTTCTAAACACAGTGTTTTGTTACTTAATTGTGTTTAACGTTAGTTAAACAGAAGTTTTTGTTGACTATTTTGTATTTAAAATGGCAAAGTCAACATGAAGTTTGTATATTTTTTGATTCGGTAGAAAATTCGTATTTATTTTGGCAAAAATGTGTAAGTTGGATATTAAATGGCTGTTTTCCCAAAAATTAAATGTTCATCAAAAATAACATTTTTTTAACACGAAATACCAAAAATACAACAAAAATTATGAAAACTGTGAATAGAGAGTGGATAAATATATTTTTTTGTCAACAACAATTTATTGAATAAAGATTGAATAAATATATAATGAGATATCTATTTATTAACATTTAATGTGTAATTACTTTTAGGAAATGAGACTTATCATATATTTAATGTTACAAAAATCTTTATAAGAATAAAGAAAATTAGTAGGCTTAATATATATATAATGACAAAATCTAAATAGTTTTACTCAAAAAAAAAGTAATTCATTCTTATAGAAAAATACACATTTAAATTTTGAAAATATATTTGTTAAAGTTAAAGTCATTTCATGATATCGATTTAAAAATAAGAAGAATATATTTATCATTCATAATAAGATATGATTGAAACTATTTTCCAAAATAAGTTAAAATTTATATATTTAAAAATAATTTATGAGTTTCAAAACGTTTTATGTTGTTTATCTATCCTATAATTTTAGTGTAAAACAGAATTTCTTAAACATATAAGAAAACATTTATTAAAATTAAGAAAAAACATAAACGAAAATAAGATCGTCGAAAATAACTGAAAATATTAATTTTAATATAACTTATTAATTTCCTATTTATATAAATATGAAATAATTAAATGAAATAGAAAGTTAGTTTGTCCCACATCGATTCGGAACAAAAAGGGAATTACTAGATGTTGCTATAAATTCTCCACTATATTATGATTTTGGCTAAACTTTGTTTATGGGGCATTACAACCATGTAGACCCACACGATTTTAATTTTTTTTTTAATAAGTTGTTAAACAGTAAAAGTAAAACTCTAAGTTAGTTGAAAATTTATTGTATTGTAGAAAATACTGACTAAATAAAAGATATATAGAGAAATATCCTAGAATGACAGCACAATTAGTTTATTTATCTAATCTACCACACACTCTCTAATTTTCTATTAATAACATTCATTAAACAATAACATGACCTTCTTACCCTTGTGTTATAAACGCAATCAAATTTCCCAATTGGCCAATTCCTTTAGCTCGCGATATTGCTTTAATATCTTCTCCGACATTCTTCTCGGACATTAGCTCTGTTAGCTCCGGCGAGGTCTCCATCTTCGTTTTACTCTGTCATCGACATTGCTCCGGCGAGGTTAGGTGATGTCTTCGGCGAGGTCTGGTGAGGTTTCCATCTTCTCCAATCTGTAATTGAAAAGCGATTTAAACGAGGTCTTCGTTTCCCAATCCTTTTTCTCCGTGGACTTCTTCATCTCTTACTTCTTGTTCTTCTTATGGTTGGTTAGTCTCTTTTCATCTCTCTCTCTCTCTGTCATTCCCAGTTTCTTCTCTTTTTGCTTTCAATATTTGAAATTGGGGAGCGAAGGACATAACTAAGTAATCATCACTTGTTTCTTCATTACAATTGTATGTGATTATCTACCTCTTAATCAATGTTTTCTACTCCTTCAACATGTGAATTTGATGAGGGGAATCGTGTGTAGTTATTTGATGAGCATTTGGTTCCTATGATATGAAACAATTTTGATTTCTGGTTTCTGTGCAGGCATCGACTCAGATTGCTCTTGAAATCTCCTTACTATGGTAGAGTTATACTCATTTTGTGGGAAGTGGAAACAAACTGATAAAGGAAATTAGGTTTAAAAATTGATTCAAATAGAGGTGAATTGCTTTGTGACGTACATGTTGATATAACATTGAATGGTTTAGCTGAGATATTAGTTGAGAATTTTGGACTTGCTTGTTTAGCGAAATATATCACTTAGTTATGAACTTCCTCAACGGATGAAGAGTTTGGTAGAAAATTCTCCACCGATCTATGTACGGAATCATCGTCAATTGAATACGTTTATGAAGAAGATTCAAGAGGATTTAGAATTGATTCGATTGTTTGTAACGGTGAGTGATTACGTTTTTTTACCGCTTTAGTAATTTCCTTGATTGACTCACGTTTTATTTTATTTAGGCGCCCAATAACCAGATTATTTTTGAGAAAACGGAGAGCAACCTTCAATCCAATACAATAGAAAACACTCAATTTTTGCAACAATTGGGTGGTGATTCATCCTTTGTTGTAACCGTTCATAAAGATATTGAGGTAAAATATTTTGTTTTATATAAATTAAGATACTATGAGTTTTTTGAAGGTGAATGTGACTATTAGTCACAATATTTTGTCTTATATTTGCAGCCACTATGGAGAAAAGAAGGTTGGTCTCAAGCCTAAACAGATTGTTGAGAAGGTTCGATTAGGTCATGGTGTCCATATAAATTACAAAAAAGCTTGGAGAGCAAAAGAGGAAGCTCAGATTTTGGTTAGAGGGACTCCTGAGGACAGTTACAACAACCTAACAAAGTGGTTGTACATGGCTAAGAAAAAAAATCTAGGATCAGTTGTTTATCTTGAGATAGATCCTCATAACAGATTCAAATACGTTTTTATTGCATTTGGCCTGTCAATCAGAGGTTTTGATTTGATGAGGAGAGTGATTGTTGTTGATGGTGCCTTCATTAAAGGAAAATTCAAGGGAATGTTGTTAGTAGCTACAGCTCATGATGGAGATTATCACTTATACCCGATAGCCTTTGCTATTGTTGATTCTGAAAAATGATAATTCATGGAATTGATTTTTTAGGTGCATGCGTTGTATCATACCTGATGCACAAGATTTCGTGTTTGTTTCTGACCGTGATCCATCCATTGCGAAAGCACTTATAGACTTGTATCCAGCTTCACACCACGGAGTCTGCAGATTCCATCTCGGAAACAACATTAAAGTCAAGTTTAAAGGTGAATCGTGTTTGCCACTTTTAAAATCTGCAGCTAATGCTTATACTCGTCAAGAGTTTGCTACATGTTTCAGAGACATTCAAATTGCAAAACCAAAGTTGCCACATGTTTAGAAGATGCTGATTTCAGAAAGTGGGCTCGTTCTTATGCTCATTCAAACTGTTACAATATGATGACAACAAATATTTTAGAGTCGTTTAATTCAATGTTGACAGGACCACGGGAGTTGCTAGTGCTTTCCTTTCTTGAGACAATCCGGTTAACGCTGACTTTGTGGTTTCATGAAAGACGTGAAATGGCTGCTAAACACAACAAGCTTGTCACGCCACAAGTAATGGATAAGTTGGTGTTAAGGTCCCCAGATGCAATGACACTTGACGTCTTCCAAGTCAATCAAGATGAATTTGAGGTGAAGGACAACATGAACAAGTTTGTTGTCCACCTAAAGAACATGCAGTGCAGCTGTTGTGTTTTTGACATAAACAAAATACCTTGAATTCATGACATTGCTGAAGAGAAACGTTCAAATATGAATGAAAATAAACTAGTTCATGATTGCTACTTGACAGAGACATGGGCTAAAGCATATGGTGAAAGCATACACCCAAATGGAGACGAAAATAATTAGATTTTCCCATATTCTATAACTGGATTCTTATGTGCACCTCCAGGTAATAAACCAAAAATTGTGAGACCGCCAAAAAAGAGATTGCGCTCTGTTGGAGAGTTTGGTGTACCGGGTTCAAAATTTCAGAGTCACAAGCGCAGCAGATGTGGCAGGGGAGGACACAACAAGAGTAGATGCAGAGTTGCAATATGATTAATTGTTAAAGGTATCTTGTATGCGTTCATTTTCTTTTAAAAGTTAATGTTGAATATGTGATAGTTTTTGTGAAACATTTTTAACATTTCTCGTATCTTTTTTGCAAATCATGTGGTTGAGAACGATCCAATAAAGATAATGTGGCCCTATATTAGTGTTTTCAATTAACTTTGCCTCAATGTATACTCGAATTATTGGTTACACACAAGTTCTCAGATTCTAATCTTAAACAACATATAAAGGAAAGCATTCTTAAATTTCAAAAACATCTTCCTAAATAATATGAAATTGTTCCTAAATTGTGTTTTTTAAATGTTCTTTTTTTTTGTGTTTTGCCTTAATGTATCACTTATTAATTCCTGTCATTACTGATTTATGGTTGATTTTGTGCACATTTTGTCATTTCTGATTAATGGTTTGATTTTGTGCACATCTTGATGTCTTAGCTATATATATTGGTATATAGAATCCCAGATTTTATATGTATGTATATATATATATGTGTGGAATGTTATCCTATCATTGAATGAGAAGCTTGGGTTACTGGTTACACACTCCTACAAAAGCGCATAAGGTATCGAGTTCGAATTAGCGTGGCCGAGGATGCCCAGATTATTTGTTAAGGACTATAATAATTTGATAGAATACATGAATGAGAAGAAGGCTTATTGGTTACACAGTCTCCAAAGAACACTATTGGCGCGGGTTCGATTACTCTTGTGGGCATGTATGCCCATTTTTTTCTTTTGTACCCGAACGTTTTTGAAAGGTCTTCCTAAAATTTTGAAACGCCTTCTTAAACATTTATGAAACCTTTCCTAAATTTTAAGAACGCTTTCCTAAAATTCAAAAACACCTTCCTAAATATTATAAAAGTTTTAGTAAGTGATTATGAAACTTGGTATCTCACACACACAGAATATATAAGTTATTATTAAATCTAACCCCATGTAGAACCCATTCTGGTCTCTCACTATCCACCCTACTTTGGAAGGTAATCAATTATTAATAAAAGAAGCATCAACGTTATGTTTAATCCGTCCATGAGCAGGAACAGTCCAATGATGACTTCTTCCTGAAAAATTATGACAAGTTCTGTAATTCGTATAAAACCCTTCCATATAAGCATCCGTAGATAGCCATTCCCAACAACACTTGTGGCAAACCGAACTTGTTAATATATGTCTATAACACAAATTTTCACCAATTGGTAAGACACCATAAATTAATTTCCATAGGAAGTGTTTTATTTTTGTTGTCGTTTTTATTTTCCAAATTACTTGCTTGGTACTAATGTCTCCTGGTGGTGGATCAACCATTGTAGGTGAAGGCATATGAGTAGAATTATACATATATATGTGCAAACAAACAAACAGTCTTATATTTCTAGGTACTTCGGAATTAAGAAAGTCTTCCTAAAACTTAACGACGCCTTCCTAAAGTATCATTAAACTCTTTCTAAATTCAAATACTTAAAGCTTGTATATATATATATATGTTTAATGTTACAATATTTCCGAATGAGAAACTTGGCTAATTGGTTACATGTTCTCTCTACGGTCCACAAGGTCTTACGTTCGAGTTCTGGTGGACTTGTCTGTCCAATGATTTTTTTTTTTTAAGGTAACCCAGTTTTTAAGAAGGCTTTCCTAAAACTCAACTACGCCTTCCTAAATTATTATTAAACCTTGTATTTGACACAAACAGTAGTCCAGAAACACTCGCATTATCTTAAAAACGTATCTCACATAAACATATCAATTTCAAATGTCTACAATGTCATCAAACTAAAACCATATCAATCTCATCACCTACAATAATTCTCAATAAGTGATCAGGAAATCAAACATAAATCATATCATTCTCATTCACTAGAAACTCTCGGTATATCAAATCCCATCTTCGATCTTGTGTCTTCAGCAGTTACATCTGTCAATTTGATCACCGAGTCCTCTATTCCTATAGAGTGGCACTCAATCATCTTAACGACGAAGAGTGCACAATTCAAATCAAAGGTTATATGTAGAATGTATTTCTTTGGGTAGTAGACTTTGTATGGAGTGAGTTGTTGATCAACTGAGTGTACCTTTCCCCCATCACAACGAAGAAGATATGGTATCATCTCTACAATGAAAACTAATATACAATCACTCATTATGTATATATACTGCAAAGTAACAGAGTTATATTGCAGAAAGGGTTTTTAGATGGATTCATATCTGCAAATGGCCTGATGAGACTGTGTATCAAATCTCCCTTATATTTGTCACTTTTACAGTCTAATATTGTGACTGTTTTTGTAGTGAAGCATATCTCCATGCCAATATGCTGTCTGCATTGGCAACAAGGTGACCCTATACACTCCATCAATGTCATGCCATTTCTTTGCAGGAAGACAGATAGAAGGTAACTCACCTCTGACAATATCTATCAAATCCTTAGGATAAACATATTGTGTTTTCCAAAGGATCTGACATCTTGAAATCCTTATAACATTCACTCAGTCTTCTGAGGAAACTAATTCCCACAAAGGCTGACTTTTGGAGCCTCTATTTATGGAAGTAGACTAGGTCTTGATTCCTTCTGAGCCAAAGTACTCCTATAGCTGCATCGATATGCTGTATTTTACATGATGCAAAACAAGTAATCAGTTTAAGTTTCTAATACAAACATGCATATATTCAAGCATAAAATCTCCAGATCGAATGAAAACAAACCAAATTTTCCTGATCATAACCAATACAGTATCTCTGATGCAAATATTCATGCTTCTGAGAACATAAATTACTATTGATCTTTCACACACAAACTATTGTCTAAACAAATGTGTAAATGGGAAAATAACATAGTATATACAGATGTGTAACGTTTTCGTTCGATGCTAAAATAGATGGAAAAAAAGTTTTCAGTTGATGCTAAACATATGCAATATTTACGGTGAGTGTAAATATACTGTGTCTTGAAGAGATGCCTCTTGTTGCTCTAGCACGTTAAACCAGTGTGGAGTTAATAATTGTGTATCACTGATCACTCTACAAATATCAGAAACGATTTATCTTACGCTTAGATAGAAAATTTACTTTTGAAATAGAAAAGAAGTGTTAAAACATCACACTAACCGTTGTTCGATTTTTGAGCTCTTCCAATCATTCAATTCTTCCATATTGGTGAGAGTTGGAGACAGGAAAGGGTTGAATGGTTGATGTATAGCAGTTGTTGCAGGGTTTCTTGGTGCTCTATATGGAGTGATGGTTTGCATTGATGGAGTTATGAGTCGGATCCTCCGCCTTGGAACCTGCTGTTCATCATCAATTATGTGTTTCTTCCCTGAAACAACATTCTTAACTTCCTTGCACCGTTTCTTTTTTTTTTGAAATCAATATGTAAGAAAAACCCCGCACATTATGATGAATTACATCAAAGACATCACAGATTTCTACAGCAAACCCAAGTCACAAGATGGTTATGTCTTGTAAATAAAACTTCAAAGATATCACATACACAACACTAGTTATTAAAGAACATGCCACCCAAAAATCCGTGTTAAGAAGGTCTTCCTAAAAGTTACGTGTCTTTTTCTAAATTTTTAACAGTTCTTCCTAAAGTTTCAAACAAGACTTAATCTAAACAACTTTTTTCCTAAGAGATACCCCATGATATTAACCTATGAATGAAACCCTCAAAAAAATAAACATGAATAACAATAACAAACCTCAGGTGGAGTAAAACATTTAAGATCAAACGTTGGCTCATTACTATGTGACATCACATCCTTCTCACCTTTTTGCTTATGATTAATATCTTTATACAACATAAAAACATAACGAAAAGTCAAAAACAAACAGTGCTGTTTATCTAAAAGAATTTAGATGAAATAGTTTATACTTAAGAAAATACCTTCTCTTTTGGTTTCTGTTCACCTTCTTTCTCTCCCTGCAGGTACCGTATGTCTTCCATATTAAAATCATGTTCTTTGTCTAAGTCATGCATAAAAACACGGATGTGTTTTGTAAGAATTGCTCGCACTACTCCTTTCCTCCATTTTTTTTGTAACTAACTTCAACATCTTCCATCAGCTCTGGCACCGTTACGTCCTGAGAGAGTGATGGTGTTGCAGAACGTGTAGGGGATGGGAAATGAATGTTATTATCTCTACCAAGAACAAAAACTACAAGTTAATGTCATTTGAAAAGATGCCTAAATAAAAACATAAAATCTCAAAAAAATATAAAAGCTCACTTCATGATGTTGATTGTCTTCTTCTACTTCATCATTTTGATCCACACCATCCTCAACATTATCTCTTTGCAACAAGGATCTATTTTAGCTTCCTAAAAATTTAGTTTTCAATAAAAAACAGAAAACTAACCTTTTGATTTATGTTGGTTTCCTTATGATGTTGATTGTTATCTCTTCATTTTGATTCAAACCACTATCATTACCACATCTCTAAGGAACATTCTTTGTATCACCCTGCAGATAAAAAATGTTTTTAGTATATGCTTAAGAACACTTTTATACATTTAATATATAAGGAAAAAATCAGGAAATCTTACCTCAGTAGTTGAATCGAGCTTCTGTGTTACTTCTTGTGTTATTGTATCGGAATTTGTCTCATCCTTGTTCATCTTTTCAACATTGGCAGTAATTTTTTGAGTTAGTTTTTTTTTCCATGTGTTTTCAATGGTTTGTGAATTTTTTAATGAATATTGTCTTTACCTCATCTGTTGAACTGAGCTTCTGAGTTACTTCAACAGTTGGATCTTCTTGTTGTGTCGCATTCTTAGCATTCTGAGTCTATGAATTCTGAGTCACTTGAATTATATCTTGTTCATTTGGAGATTTGTTAGATGTATGGTTCCACCATCTGTGTTATTGAGTTGGAGAATTGTTAGATAGAGTGATTCCACCATATCTGTTATGCTGCTACAACAGAAAATGAAAACGGTTAAGTGTTACTTGCAAGGAAAATCATCCAAAGTCTTTAAGCATCCTAAATATTATGGATGATGAACTCACCCGGGGCCTAGGAGATTACATCTTGAGGTAGCTTTTTGTATCGCTTAAATATTGTAAGTTCACGTTTATTTATTTCCTTTGGAAAGATCTTTTAACTCACTTTGTTTGAGCAGTTGCCAAACTTATGAGGGCGGCATTGGAGGTGAACCTGGCTCTGAAGCTCATGGTGGGTACGGTCTCCTACTTGCTTCAATTAAGTAAAGTTTATTTCCTGAAATATTGATTACGGCTTTTCTTATTACCATATAATTTGTTATTTAGGTACACTTACTGTGGATTGGCTACTATGATTTTGATCAATGAGGTCGACCGTTTGAATTTGGATTCATTATTGGTAACTACAATGCTGTTTAGTGATTATTAATGGAGTACCTTTTCATATCCTAAATAGAGATACTTTTCTTACAAATTAATTTCCTTATGATTCTAGGATTGGGCAGTACGTCGACAAGGAGTAGAAATGGGATTTCAAGGTAGGACCAACAAATTGGTCGATGGTTGCTACACTTTTTGGCAGGTCAACTTTCTAATTATCAATCATGACATCGTATATTCTTTTTATGATGATTATAGGTCCTATTTTCAAAATTCTCCTCCACTTATCACTGTCGTCGTCACATTCTTGTGTTAAACAGGCAGCACCATGTGTTCTACTACAGAGATTCTATTCAGCGCATGATCTGGTACATCATGGATCATCACAAATATCACAAGGGACAGATGAAGATCACGAGGAACATGCTCATGATGAAGATGATCCTGAAAACAATGATGATGATGATTGTGATGAGGACAGTGATGAAGGTGTGCACTCAATTTTCTCATATTCTCTGTCCACAGTTAATCAAAAGCACAACTGAATTTTGGTTTGCTTATATCTGCAGGTTCAGTGAATGGTCACGGAGTCCATCATACATCCACATACATCAACAGGAGAATGCAACCAGTTTTGGATAGCCTCGGCTTGCAGAGATATGTACTCTTATGCTCTAAGGTCAGTAGTTCTTAGTTTCTTGAACACCAAAACTGCACATCCGACAAGCTTTTATATTTATAACACACGCACACACACTTGTATGCTCAGATCCCTGACGGTGGATTTAGAGACAAGCCAAGGAAACCCCGTGATTTCTACCACACATGTTACTGCCTGAGCGGATTGTCTGTGGCTCAGCACGCTTGGTCAAAAGACGAGGATACTCCTCCTTTGACTCGTGACATTTTGGGTAGCTACTCGAATCTCCTTGAACCTGTTCACCTCCTCCACAACGTTGTCATGGATCGTGACAATGAAGCTATTGAGTACTTCTTAAAAGCAGCATGATCCGTTCTCGCCAATGTATGGGAAACCCTTGGCATGAGAGAGTTTTCATAGTGTTGTACTTGTATGTAAGTTTTCATCAGAAGTTTCACTAACTTTGATTTGTGATATCTACTTTGTTTCAATAAGATATATGTGAAAAACAATACCATAATCTATTCTATCAAAGAGGCTCTTTTTCAGAATAATAAAAACCATTGATATCATAATTACAATTAGTAGGTTCTATTATAAAAATGTATTCAAGTGGGATATGTGGCTCTTTCCAAACAAAAAAATTATAATACTATTTGAGATGTAATTTCTAATTTTCAATGGCATAGTTTTGTAATGAGTTACAAATTCAATTGTTAAGATTTGAATTTGGAAAATAATGTACCAATATAATTTTCATAGTAATCTTAAACTATTTGATATATGTATAGTGTACAATAGTTAGTGTCAATCATCGTAAGAGAAGATAACCTTCCTGCCGCATAATCTTGTCAAAATATGTTTGTTCTCTAAATCATCTTCTTCTTCTTCATCTTCGTATTCAACTTCTTCGTCTTCTTCTTCTTCATATTCAACTTTTTCGTCTTCTTCTTCTATCAGAATGTTTTCTACCTTCGACCTGGGATATCAAAAACCATAGCGATCTCTCCATGTAAACCAAAAACGTCACCCAATGTGCTCTTGATAACAAAACTCAAAAGGCAAATAGTTATAAATCCTTTACCAAAGCTTCTCTGCAAGGTTGTACCTAATCAACAAAAAGAATAGCGTTAATCTTCTGTATTGACATCAGAACTACAGTAATAAGTAAGAGAAACAAATCTCCATATGAAAAACAAACTTACTTTGGTCGGAGAGGGTATGGAGCTATCTCAACCACGTCAAGACAAAACTCTTTTGTATGTATTATTTCCAGCGCCTACAGTATGAAAGAGATTTAATAAGGCAATCGTACTTTCAAATAACATCTTGTATATTTTTCATCATAACGATACACTATTCTTCAAGTGACTAGTCATATACTTTTCATCATTACTATAAACTACTCTCACCTTCTCTGCTTCCTTAGCAGAAGCAAACTCAATAAAGCCACAGCCCACACGCTGACCCCTGTGGTCTACACTAACTCGAAAAAGAACAACTCGAAAACAGCCAACATTTCTGAAAAAATTGGTGCTGTCAAAATGGAGGATAAAATATTAGTCTATGAAAAACTTGCTCCAAGGACGAAAGAGGAAATTAAAGAGCGTCCTTACATCTCTTTTATTTTACTTTTGTAAGGGATATTGGCAATAAAGAGCGTCCTTCTTCTTGCAGCAACTTCCTGAAATTGCATAACAACAAAAAGTAGATTCATCCCCACAATAAGTCATCTTTCGACTTCTGAGCTTGACATATATTGAAGAAAATAAGAACAAGTACCTCAACAAAATCAAGAATGTTTTCATCAAGTCCTTCCACTGCCTCATCTTCCTTTATCAGAAGGCTTTCTCGTCGAAGGTAGTCTTCATACCTGGAATATCAATGATCCTTGTGATCTCTCCAAGTATACCAAAAACTCGCCCAATGTGCTCTTGATAACAGACTCAAGATGCAAATACTTAAATCCCTTACCAAACCTTGTGATCTATGCAATACCTAATTAACAAAAATAATAGCATTAGTCTTCTTTAATGGCATCAAAACTCTAGCAATAAGTTACAACCAGTGTTACAGAAATAACATGGAAAATCAATTTACTTGGGTCGTGGAGGGTAAGGAGCTTTTTTATCCACATCAAGAAAAATCTTATGATCGTGCAAAAATTCACCATTCTTCTTTTCCAGTGCCTACAGTATAAAAGATTTAATCAGCGATCGTACTTTCAAATAACTACTTGTATAATTTTCATCGTAAGAATACACTACTTCTCAAATGACAACTTAAATACTTTTCACCTTCTCTGCCTCGTTAGCAGAAGCAAACTCAACAAAGCCATAGCCCACATGCTCGCCCGTGTAGTCTACAATAAGTCGAAGACAAACAACTTGTCCAACATCTTTGAAGAAATTGATGCTGTGAAAATGTAGGATAAAATATTAGCCGCGGAAATTTTGCTCCAAGAACGAAAGAACAAAATTAAAGGTGCTACTTGCAATTGTGATAAAATATTAGTCGCAAAAATCTTGCTCAGAAAGAACAAAAATAAAGGTGCTACTTGCATGTGTGATATTTCAGCTTCGCTAGGGAGACCGGAAACAAAGAGCGTCTTTTTTCTTACAGCAACTGCCTGAATTTGACAGCCAAGTGTGTTAGCACGACTCTTAAATTGCATAACAACAAAAAGTAGATTCATTCCCAAAATAAGACATTTTTCGATTTTAAGGCAACCGTTCTGTTAATAAATGTCTAAGCATCATATTTTGAAGTTTTAAGAACAGGTACCTCAACAAAACTGGGAGTTTCATCAAGTCCTTCCACTGTCTCATCTTCTTCTATCAGAAGGTTTTGTCGTCGAAGGTAGTCTTCGTAACTGATATATAAAAAACCATAGTGATCTCTCCATGTATACCAAAAACTTCACCCAATGTGCCATTGATAACAAAACTCAGAAGGAAAAATCATAGTTAAATCCCATACCAAAGCCTCTCTGCAAGGTTGTACCTAATAACCAAAAACAGTAGCGTTAGTCTTCTGTAATGGTATCAAAACTCTAGCAATAAGCCACAACCAGGGTTACAGAAACAAAGCTCTGTAACATGGAAAATCAATTTACTTGGATCGTGGAGGGCATGGAGCTGTCTTAGCCGCTACAAGAAAAATCTTATGATCGAGCAAATATTCACCATTCTTATTTTCCAGCGCCTACAGTATAAAAGATATGATCAGCAATCAAATTATCATATAACTACTTGTATAATTTTCCATACTTATCAAATGACTACATGAATACTACAAAACTACTCTCACCTTCTTTGCTTCGTTAGCAGAAGCAAAGTCAACAAAGCCATAGCCCACATGCTTGCCCTCGTGGTTTACAATAAGTCGAAGACTAACAACTTCTGCAACATCTTTGAAGAAATCTTTGCTGTAGAAGCGGAGGACAAAATATCAGTCATGGAAAACTTGATCCGAGAAGGAAAGTGGAAATGGATGGTGCTACTTACATATGTAATATTTTAGTTTGGGGAGAGAGATTGGCCACAAAGAGTACTTCCTGAATTTAACAGCCAAGTGTGTTAGCAAGACTCTAAGGAGAAAAGAACTTAAAATGGCATTAACAACAAAAAGTTTTGTTATTCTGGAAAACTGACATATATTTGAAGATAAAAAGAACATGTACCTCAACAAAATCGGGAGGTGTCTCATCTTCTTCTATCGGAAGGTAGTCTTTGTAGCTGAAAAATTGAAAAACTTAGTGATCTCTTCATGTATACCAACAAAAACTTCACCCAATGTGCTCTTGATAAGAAACCCAAGAGGCAAATAGTAAAATCCCTTACCAAACCTTGTGATCTATGCAAAACCTAATTAACAAAAATAAAAGCGTTAGTCTTCTGTAATGGCATCAAAACTCTAGCAATAAGTAACAACCAGTGTTACAGAGAAAACCAAATTACACGGGTCGTGGACGGGGTAGAGTTTTCTTAGCCGCTAGAAGTGTTATCTGATAACCGAGCAAATATTCACCGTTCTTCAATTCCATCGCCTACAGTATAAAAGAGTTAATCAGCAATCGTACTTTTCAAATGACTAATTAAATACCTTTTTTCATCATCATAACTATAAACACTACTCTAACCTTCTTTGCTTCGTTAGAAGAAGCAAACTCAACATGGCCATAGCGCCTATGTGTACAGTTGCGGGATACAAAAAGTCGAACACGGACCACTTGTACAACATTTTTGAAGAAATCAATGCTGTAAAAGTGGTGGAGAATAAAATCTTAGTCATGAAAAACTTGCTCGAAAGTGGAAATTTATGGTGCTACTTACATATCTGATATTTCACTTTGGGGAGGGAGATTGCAAATAAAGAGCGTCATTATTATGACGGCAGATTCCTGAATTAACAACCAAGTGTGTTAGCAAAAGATGCTTAATGGAACATAAATTTGTACAATATATCTAACAAACTGTACAATATTTATATTTTAAAAAAATTATACCTGCTGGAGACTATGATCAGCAAGTCCTTCCGTTGTCTCCTGTTACTTGAGTAGCCATTACAAGACAGTGTAAAGAAGATTGTTGTCAAAGAACAAGATGATTCCGACCATCTTAGGTTACCTTATGTTTCTTCAGAATCGGTTTGGTCTCCAAATCATCTTCCGGGTTTCGCTTGCCTAAAAGAAGAGCAGCAAAATCAACAGGCAAAGTATGTAAAGTGGGTATGAAACATTCATTAGATAAGAGAGAGCCACGCTAAACAAACCCAATATATTAGCTTTGCCGGACGATTCCTCACTAGAACTGGCCATGGGGAAGATGAAAACAGCGCCGATTTATTTTCCGGGAAGACTTTGAGATCAGCAATAATAAGTTATAACTCGGTATTTATACAACAATAATCTGGTTTGGGCTGGGCTTTTATTGGCTGGGCTTTTATTGGTTGGGTTTATAGGCACCATGACTTTTGTGTTTTGTTCTCTTAATTTTGGTACCCTTAACCAAACCAAACCGAACAGGCATTAAACCGGACCAAATTGACATTTTAGAAGGTCCAGTTATATGGACGCTCGAGCGTTTTAAAGTGTGATAGGGCTCCAACTTGACCGGAGTGGACTCAATCGGCGAATCTGACTCGGACACGGCGTATCAACGCGGCGGAGTGATGGAAGAGCTTCCGTGCTTAACCGTGTATTTGTTTCAGAGAAGAACCATTGGAAAAGAAAAAAAAAACTAATTTGAATAATTATATTTTTTTTTTGTCGTCTGTTGTTATATTATAATCAAAGTGAGAATCAAAAGTTACACAGGAGAAAACCAGAAAGAGAATTACAAAGGCTCCTCGAACTTAGGATTCCTAATATTAATCAAGATCCCACATACAGGAACTGATCTATACCAAAAAATTTTGATTTCATACCCACCATAAAAAGTCATCCTAAAATGCTAAGTCAAACAGAAGAAGAATACCTTTCTTCTTCGAACATACGAACCAGCCAGCATGGAGGTCCCCTTGCAACATAAGATTGGATTCTCAAATCTCGTGACACTTTAAGCTACAAGGTTAGCTCCTTTGTTTGAAGCAGCATTTTCAAAAACCATTTGGTAACTACTTTTCAAAAAGCAACATTTTCAAAAACCATTCCTAATATCTTCATATATAATTTAAATGGATGATGTAAATACTTAGAGTTCCTTTGGCCGGGTGGTTAAACCGTTTTGGTAACACAACTATCATCACCTGAACTCAAGTCAGCTAAGTGGCAATTTTTTTTAAAACATGTTTGACCAAAATGATGTCATTTTAGAAGATGTGATGTTACGTCTGAGTCAACACTTGTAAATGGATGACTAACCTCCAAGGTCGTCTCAAACGTTACCTAAACCCAGTGTACTGTACAGTTAAATTGATTAAATGATAAAAAAAACAAAAAAAAAAATTGGATTTGGACCTAAAAAAAAAAATTTGATCCCGTGCAAAAGCACTTGTTGCACCACCCCAGTTACGGCACTGCTAAAATATCAACTTCGATTTAGGCACTTTTTGTGATGTCTATGGAAGTTATTTGAATTTTGTTGTTGTTTAGGTTAATATAAGCATTGTGGTTTTGTTCGTGTATTTCATACACTACGAAAAAAAATTTGGTTTGAAATAGCCCATTTTTTCATCTAATATATCCACACTTTCCACATTAATACTAAACAATATTACAAAAAAAAAAAAAAAAAAAGAAATCGTCCTAGAAACTATAATACACAATCAGATATGTATAGCACTAACATGAGAAAGTAAACAATTTTCTTTTCCATCGAGTACCGAAGTTCGAACCCCGGTGGGAATCGTTTATATTAAGGTGATGATTGGTTCTCCCGCTACCACCCGCGAACGCAGCGTTTGCGGCTGGTAGTGGTTGTTAGCGATTGAAAACAATCAAGGAATCCGCTGTAAACCGCTTTGAACCACTTTCAACCGCTCTAAATCGCCAGATTTCAAAAGCTGCTTCCCGCAAGCTTTTGCGGTTGCGGTTGGATAATAAAAAAAAATTTTAATAAAAAATCATCGCTAGAGCTAGAAAAAATTTTAAAATTATATATACCCCTATATATATATATATATATATATATATTGTATCAGATTCTCTGTTCTGAAACCCTAATTATTTTTTTCTAACCCTATCCTCTCTATTTTGTTTTCCTCTATTATAATTATGGCTTCTAAGTGAACTTAAAAAAATATTCTTAAGAAGATTTAAGACCAGTTTTGAATTGATTTGAATTAGACTCAAACCAAAAGTCGTTTGTATTCATTGAAGAAACTTTATAATATTTATAAAGGCAATCAGGAAGATCTACGAATTCAAGCACATTTTTTATAATTTGTCACATTACTTGATACAATTTTTAGTGATGAACCAAATGCATAATTAATAAGAATTTCACTATAAAATTTAGGGAAAATCTCATAAAATTGTTTGGACCATAAAACAACAACTCTAAAAATTGGACCATAAAAATTTAGGTTTTTTGTAGTTTTCTTTCTCTAATAAAACAACAACTCTAACTTAATTTGGACCATAAGTCTATTATATAAAAAATAAATTTTATATTAATTTTTTTAATTATGTTTTAACTCCAATAGCGGATAACCCGCTTTACTGAAAATTTGTTTACAACCTAAATATTTGTAGCGGATAACCCGTCATGGCTAGCAAAATATTTGTACCTTACTTACATTAATTAATCAAAATGATAAGTTAATAAGAGGTCAACTGACCTCACATCCTTCCATCTAGGTCCGCAATTGGCTGCACATCTGCTGTAACGGTGAAAAATGTAAGAATTTTCTAATTAGACTAGATTTAATGTTTTCGGCTAACTTGGGCCGATTTTTTTTTAATTAGTTATGCGGGTTTACATAACCCTCCTTTTCAGATATCGCGACCCGCATCCGCAATGCTTTCTCCACAACCCGCACCCGTATAATCCGTTTTACTCAAAATTTGTTTACAACCTCTGTTTTACCACCGTCATGACTAGCTAAATATTTTTACCCTACTTACACTAATTAATCAAAATGATAAGTTGTTAAAAAAAAAAAAAAAAAAAAAAAAATTGACTAACGGTCAACGTTACTGTTTATCGTTGACCGTTAGTCAACTTAACCTCGGGCACAAATATTAAGAGTTGAAGGTTTTTTCTGGAAAAATTCAATAGTTCAAGGTTTTAACTGGGAACAAAAAAAGTTGGAGGTTTATGTTGGGAATCATTTGCAACTTGGAAGTTTTTTATGGGATTTTCCCTAAAATTTATTTGTTTTGAATAGTTATTAACTACTTTAATTATGATTTTTAATTATTAATCGTGATAAATATTTTTATATTTTATTATCACAATATAATTTTTAATGTTTTTATACCTTTTTATAAGAATATATTATATTTATCTTTGTTATTTTTTTATTTAACCGCTGATGCACCCGCTGGTTAACCAGTCGTAAACCTCCCGTAAGCACATTTCCAAACGTTAAACCAGTCGTTCAAAACGCTTAGTAACACATAAAACTGCAACCGCCCGCTTCCGCAAACTCCCGCAAACGCAACCGCACCCGCTGCGGTTAAACTAGTCAGGCCCTAAAAGCTGTTTTCCCCAAGCGTTTGCGGTTGCAGGCGGTTGTGGGCAGTTGCAGTTGGATAATAAAAAAAAAAAAAAAAAAAAAATCATCGCTAGAGTTAGTAAAAAATTTAAAATTATATATTCAAGTTATCTGTTCTCAAACCATAATTATTTTTTTCTAACCCTATTCTTTCTATTTTGTTTTTCTCTATTATAATTATGGCTTCTAAGTGAAGTTCAAAAAATATTTTTAAGAATATTTACGACCAGGTTGGAATTGATTTGAGTTGGAGTCGAGCCAAAAGTCGTTTCTATTCATTGAAAAAACTTTATAATATTTATAAAGGCAATCAGGAATATCTACGAATTCAAACACATTTTTTACAATTTGTCACGTTACTTGATACAAATTTTAGTGATGAACCAAATACAAAATTAATAAGAATTTATTGGTTTTGAATAATTATTAAGTACTTTAATTATAGTTTTTAATTATTAATTATGTTTAATATTTTATATTTTATGATAACAATATAATTTTTTTGTGTTTTTATACCTTTTTATAATAATATATTACATTTTTTTTGTTATTTTTTATCTAACCGCTGATGCACCTGCTGATTAATCAGTCGTAAACCTCCCACAAATACAGTCATTTGCAAACGCTAAAGTAGTCGTTCTAAATGCTTAGTAACATTTGAAAATGCAACCGCACGCTTTCGCAAAGTCCCGCAAATGCAATCGCACCCGCTACGGTTAAACAACCAAGGCCCTAAGAAGAAGAACAAGAAGAACAAAGATATTAAGAGGAGAAAAGTTTGCATTTGCCTTATATATATATGTATGTCTATTTGCTTTGTAACAAAAGTTAATACGGCTACTGATCTAGGTGGGGCACGTGCCTCCTACTAGCTATAATTTTTATTAAGTGAATGCGTTGGCGTTATTTCTCGCTTAGATCAGTTGGTATTGTGTACCATTATTATTCTAATTAGTGGAGGGTTCGAGTCCTAGCTATTTTCAATATCTTTTATGTATACCTTTCTTATATTTTACTAGATTAGGACCCGTGTATACGCGGGATTATAATTTAATATTTTAAAATTTATGAAAAAAATCTAAATAGAAAATCTGAAAAATAGAATTAAATCACCCGTAAAAATAATTATATAATAAAATATTGAAAATGTCTATACGAAATCATTCACCAATATAAAATCTAACAAAATTATAATTAATTTTTTTAAATTATATATAGGTTGATTTATTTCTATTTGAATAATATTTATTTATTTTTAAACATATTGAATTTGTTTTCTCAAATCGACATAAAAATATTTAATGTTGTCATTTTGAATTTATTTGCTCAATATCTTTTAAAAGATAGACATTTTCTGAAAAATATAAGAAAAATCAACCAAAATTAGAGGAAATATAATTTTTTTTATCATAAAAATATATAAATCAACTATTTTTACGACAATGTCATAATAATAAATTAAAATATTTTTTTCTTAAGAATAGAATAAAAACAAACCAAAATTAGAAGAACAGTTAATAATCATAAACTATATAAATATATTTTTTACGACTAACTCATAATAATAAATTAAAATATTTTTAAAAAATTAAAAGGAATAGAAATTTTACCAATAGAATGAAGTTGAAGGTATAATGGTTTTGAAGAAAAGTGTTTTGTTTGTTGAGAAAACATAAAACTACTTATTTCTTTATATAGAGTTTCAATATTTACAATTTTTTTTAGGATTAGAAATTTTCTTAATTATGGAAATTAATTATTTGTATAATTTACTTTATTGAATAAGATTAGTAATTTGTATAATTTCTTTATAGAATTTCTATTTTCTGAAAAATGGTAGTTAATTATTTTTTTGTATAGTTTCTTTATACTAATTTTTGACATTTTTTAAACTTTGACACGTGTCGAAATCTTGAATTTAATAACATGACACTTGTCACCATCCTATGAGTTACTAACTTTTGAAAACCCTCTTTTATATAATAAGATATTTATTTTGCATACATTCCTAATAAATTATTTATGTATATTATATTCATCTTAAGACTTCTATTGTTTTAAAAAAAATTTCTATACATTATTTCTATATACACTCAACCAAATCGATTAATACCACATTATTATTATGATTAATGATAAATAAATGAATAAACTATTTTCGTTTAAGCTCATTTAGTGTTAGATTTTAATTTTGGTGATATATAATTGTATATGTGAACTTTATATATTTATAATTATCATTCTTATTACTATGCAGTTTATGAATTACAAATAAGCATAAGAAATAATTTAAATATAAGTGAATACAAATAAATATATTAATTTATATAAATCAATTGTAAAAAAATAGTGATTTGTTGGAATTTAAATTGAAATAGATAACACAATAGAAAAAGATATACATTTTTAATATCTTTATACAAAAAAGTATTCTAGATCCGCCACTGAGATAGCGTGTTTATAAGTTGGTTTAAAACATAAACGCCAAAACAACTTACTTCATGAGAGAATCACATTCTTCCTTCTTTCTAGATTCAATCATTTTTCAGAAAAGAAAATATTGTCAAGTTGTCGCTGGTTAGCTGATTGATTCGAAAGTCAACAACAAAGGGTATAATAAAATAAATTAGACCAATAATTAAATGAGGGAAATGTGCATGGGTTGATCAATAACTCAACTGTGGCTTAGGCTAGGCATGTAACGGGTACGAATATCCGTGTTTTTTTGTTTTTTTGAATATCCGTGTTTTTTTGGGTTTTTTTAATATCCGTATATGTATCTGTTGGATCCATCATTTTGAATATCCGTATCCGCCCATGTCAGTAAGTCCCAACGCCATGTCTTGTCCGCAAAAATAAACTAAAGCATTACTGTAAGAAAAAAGAACGCAGTTTAGTAAGCATTTTAACTTGAGGTGGGAGGAGTAGGAAGAAGCTACATGCAAACAAACCTGTTGAGAATTTCGCTTTCACCATTTGACATTATGTAAATATAAACATCATTGATCTCTCCACATGAAGAGACAATATTTCTCAACGAGCTCTCGACGTATACCAATGGATTTAATTTTACCATCGAAAACTGGCTATTTTCTTGTATTGTATATTTACTATTCATAATTTTTATAATTAAATTAAAAAATATAGAACTAACTTTTTTGAGGTCTCGGATAATAAATTTTATTTTTGTTACAAAAAAATAGACAGACTAACTAAGATATATTAAAGTTTTATCTCTTATAACAAAAATATTATTGTATCCCAGTGGTTAATGTGTTTTCCTATTGAGGTTCCCCATCCAGGTTCGAGCATGCTCTCTATAAATAATTTTAATTTTATTTGTCACGTCAGCTACACAATTGACACCGTTAAGTAAAACCGTTGAAGTCAACAAGATAAAGTCTTATATCGATTCAAACTTTTTTGTGGGGTTACAACTCAATTCTAACTAATAATGTAGCTAAACAATGAGTTTGGAAAACCGTGTGTATACAGATTTAACACAAAATTTTTAGGCGGTTACACCGCGACGACCCTAAAATGCAATGATAATTTGTATTGAATAGTAACATTTTCCGTGTACATGGGACTATGCTGGTGTTGAAGACTCAAGTTTGTGTGAGTAAATGTTATACACTTTTTCTGAATTCTGATGTTCTTCAATCCAATTTCTTCATTTAATTCTTCATTCTTTTGACTAGAAATCGAATTCGTGATCAAATTTTGTTTTGTGTCATAATTTACATGATTACGTAGTTCGATTATTGGATTGTGTAAATAAATTGTATAAAATAGCACTATATATATAAATTCTAACATAAATTATTGTATTGTAGAAAAAAAGAGAAACTGTATAACTAATCTGTCATTCTTGGATAATAGTACTATACTGAATGTAGATAATGATTATTGAGATTAGTTTTAACATCCAGAACACCGTACTGAAGTGAAGGCAGATGATAATTATAAAGCTTGCGTTTAACATCCAGACAAAAAACAAAAGAAAAAAGAAAAGGCAGCGTTGTAGCACAAGCTAAAAGCACCAAAGAGGTTCGTCAAGAGCTTTATAACACCAAAAAAAAGAGCTTCATAGTCCTTTAACAAAATGGGGTCATATTCATGCCTAAAATAAACGACAGATTCATGAGAAGTTTTAGTCTCAGTTACCAAGTACCAAGAATCAAGAATCAAGAATCAAGAATCAAGAATACGTACTTGGAATAAACAATACGGCTATGGCGGTCACGGTTGCAATTCGATGCAGGGTAAGCAACTATTTAACATCCCTGTTAGTTTTGAGGATAACTAATATAAATAAATGGATTACGACCTGATATGTGTCGATTGATTATAAACGTGGAGGCGAAATTTCCGTTTAATAGAAAAGATTAAAGATATTTTTGATTGTAAAGAGCTCGGGATAACATGAATATCCAGCTCGGGATAAAGTGCGTATTCAGTTTGGGATAAGTTAAGTGTTTGTTCTCGTGAAATGTTCGGATCCTTTTATTAGTGGAGTATAAGGGGTATTTATAGGGAATTAGAGACCCTGTGAACCGCCTTGGTTGCTTAGCGCGTGCGTGACGGAAGTTGAGTCCCTCGCCGAGTCGCACTCGAGTGTTTTTGGTAAGTCGGCAATGTCTTGGGCTTTGACGGGTGGGTCTCGTCTGGATCAGTATTTGACCTACTCGGGATTAACCAGCTCGGGATTTACCAGCTCGGGATCTGGGCTGAATTGTGGGACGTGGATTCAGCGAATGTGCTTCAAATTCTTAATGGGCCGGGCTGATAGGATTGACAATCCTATCTCCAACAATCCCCACTTGTCAATCCGGCGCCCACTGAGTTCCACCGCCTTCGCTTCTGCGTCATCTCCTCGAATATACAAGAATATATTAATGCTCGTCAGTAAATTGGAGGAAGAAACCACAAACATTTTGAGCATAACAACACGCGTGATCTCTCCACACAAAGAGAAAAGTTCACTCAACGTGCTCGTGATATCATCCTTAGGAAGCGAAGTGTCATATCCCTTAACTAAAATCCTAAAGCCACTGCAAAAAATAATTTGATTCCAGGAGATAATATTAACAACCAACACAAGAACACATCTTACAAAAAAAAACTTACAGATTAGGATCATATTGATTATTCCGCAACGGTACAGACTCAACATTGATATTCCATCCGCCCATGTCAGTTCCACTAAGTCCCAACGCCTTCTCTTCCGCGCTTTGTCCGCGAAGATAAACAAAAGCATTCCTGTAAGAAAAGAAAAACATTTTAGATGGCATTTTAACTTGAGCTGGGAGGAAGGAAGAAGCCACAAACAAACATGTTCAGAGTTTAGGCCCGTTTAAATTACTCTAACTATCTGTTTATACTCATTTAACATTATATTTAATAATTTTTTTTAGTAATATATATTCCTAATTATTATTGTTCAACACAAAAAAAATTTAATTTTGTTAACATATAACTTTTAATTGCTACAAATTTATTTCACTTACGTGAATTATGCATATCATATAATATTTTATATATTATATGATTAATTAAATGTAAAATGCAATAAAAAAAACCAAAAAAAATATAACTAATATTTTAAACTAAAATTATGAGAACATGATAAAATTATGTTCTTTGCCGAAAGAAAAGTATTTCAACAAACTCAACTTTATAAAATAAAAACATTCAAAACAAAAAAAACATATAGTTTAGTGTGTATAAAAAAACAAAAAAAATATAAACGACTCTAATAGTGTACCCTGTTAAATATTGTCAAAATCCATTTAATAAATGAGTTTAAATGAGTAAACCTATATAACTTAGATTGATAAATGAGGTTAAACGAGTTTTTATTTTAACAAAGGATCCATTTAGACCCGCGAACTTAATACCCATGTTAACATCTCTAGACATGAACATGCACATCTTACAGATACAAATCTCAAATCTCAAATCTAAAAATATAAATCAATTTAAATACCGGTTTTCTCGAATGGGTTCATCACTACCGTTCAATCATCCCCTAATTTACAAAAGATCTAATCAGAAAATATACTACTTCTTAACTATAATAGAGAAACAGAGGTTAAAGAGTGCGTAATTAAGAAGAAGAACCAAGAAGAAAACCCATATGGGGGAAGAAGAAGATTACTCTGTTGGAGGATTCCAACATTGAGAAGAATATTACTCTGTTGAGACGAGCGACTTCTAGTTGTTTTAGGAGAGGCCCAAAGAAAGTATTTAGGGATTTAGGTCTAAAGAAAGTATTTTATTTATACCTTCTGGTTTGGGGCCTTCAACTTAGTTCAGACATGAAGCCCATATAGTTCTAATATACACTAATAATAATCTTTTGGTCTTTGTTTTTATTTGAGACGTGCAAAAACCATAATATCCCCTTAGGCCTTAAATAGCGAAATATCTCGAAAACCCTAATTTCTTACATTTTTCTTGCAGAAAAGAGAGAACGATGAAGGTTGTTGCGGCGTACCTCCTCGCCAAACTCGGCAGCAATGAAAATCCATCCGTCGCTGATGTGAAGAAGATCTTCGAATCTGTTGGTGCAGAGATCGACCAAGAGAAGATAGATCTCTTCTTCTCTCTTATAAAAGATCACGATGTGACTGAGCTTATCGCTGTTGGACGAGAGAAGATGGCGGCTCTATCTTCCGGTGGTCCAGCGGTTGCGGTTGCTTCCGGAGGAGGCGGTGGTGCAGCTCCATCCGCTGAGCCTGCGGCGGCTGAGACTAAGAAGAAGGAAGAGGAGAAAGAGGAATCAGAAGATGATGGTGGAATGATGAGTCTCTTCGATTGATCTTGTTATGATGCATGGTAGAATGTTTCGATCTCTGCGTATTATCTTATCGTATTTTTATGTCTTTTTCTGAATTAGGGTTTCTGGACTTATGTCGTTTCCATTGATAACTTGAGTTTGGTGGGAATAAATGATTTTTGTTTCTGATAATTAAGGTTCTTTTATTTATATGTTCTTTTGAAAATTTATGCTTTTTACAGTGAATGCCATATTCTACAATCGAATTTTCAATTGATGAATAATGACATTTTCCATTGATTATTCTAAGGATTTTGCAGTGTTCAAGACTGATCTATACGGGTAAACATATTTTGTTTCTGATAGTATTACTCAATCCAAAAGCTTTTCACATTCATGCTTTCTACTAGAAATCATGTGCACTGAATGACATATTTAGTATTGAATATAATGACATCTTCTATAGAGATTAGGGTTTTTTCCATTGTTTAATATTATAATGTGCGAACCAACATTTTGTTTCTGATGTTCTTCAATCCAACCTATACTTTTGATCATTTATAACTTTCACTACTTCGATGTTGTATGGAACGGCATTTTTATAAATAAAATTATCGAGTTTTATATTGAATAATGAATATTTCCATGGATTACTTAGTGGTTTCGACAGTGTTGAAGACATAATAACTTTATCAGAACAAACGTTTTGTTTTGTTTCTTCTGCATGTGATCAATCCAATCTATTCTAGTGAACATAAAATCTACGATGGTAATTTGTATTGAATAGTAACATTTTCCATGTACATGGGGACTTTGCTGGTGTTGAAGACTTAAGTTTGTGTGAATAGATGTTATATATTATTTTCTGAATCCAATTTCTTCATTTAAATCTTCATTCTTTTGACTAGAATCGAATCCTTGATCAAATTTTGTATTGTATCATAATTTTCCATGATTACGTAGTTGGTACTTTCTTAAAGTCTTTGGCACTGTTTTTTTCTACAAATCTTTGATCGAATAATTACATTTTCAGTTGAAATATATGATTCCTCTCTTGTATAAGCCAATCTAAAGTAAAAGCTTTTTCTTTCACCATGAACGACCATAGCATAAAAGATGATACAAGTCATTTTCTTTTTCTGTGTTGTCTCATTTCAGTTTTCTTTTCAGAAATTTTACATTCTCTGGGAAAAAGTTTTTAGCATATTCAGAGAATAACTGTTATTAAAAAAAAAAAGTCGAATTTTGTGCGCAAAAAGAATCCCTCATGCAAAAAAGGTTTTTGTTTTTGTCTTATAAGAAAGCTTAAAAAAGCCAAAACATGGAAAAAAAGCTAAATATTTGATGTGGGGACTAACGTATATATATGTCTATCATCCCTAAGATAAAAGTTTGCATACCCTTTTTTTTAATTTCACTTTTCTCGATTACACCACACAAAAAAAATGAATCTTTTTTTGTTCTTGCTACAAAAGACTACAAAGTTTATTGCTTTTTCCTTAACCATTTCCCAAATCTTTGTGTTTTCTCATTTCTGCAATGGTTAAACCTTTATGAACATATACGGATATCAACCAAACCATAACCTAACCGCAAATGCAAAATTGTTGCTTAATACAGAGGCCGAAAAAAAAAACAGAAACAACCCAAAAACGGGAAAAAAAATTCATGAAGAAGATGAATACATATACGATACTAAACAGTGTCATTAGAAGAACTCAAAGTCTAAATAAGGACCTGATGATGAATCTGATTGTTTTGAATGCTTGCCATGTTGTTGGACTGATGACTTGAGGGTTTCATTTAGTATCGAAAGATCTATCGGTTTTGGTATTTCTGGTGGAGTTGTGCTTCTTATAAGAGCCCAATTGACATTAGCAAAGAAAGGATGTTGCTTTATCTCTGTAGCACCTTTCTTGAACCCTAGTCTCTTCTTAGGATCTTTAGTTAGTAAACCTCGAATCAAATCTTTAGCTGCAAAGCTTATAGATCCTTCTGGAAACTTAAGCGGTTGCCCAACAACATTGAAGAGCGTTTCGCGGTTTCCGTTTCCTTTAAATGGTGTTTTCCCGGTTAACAACTCGTAGAGAAATATACCAAAAGTCCACCAATCAACAGAGCTTCCATGACCATCTCCTCTTATGATCTCAGGAGCTAAATACTCATGAGTGCCCACGAATGACATAGACCGAGCATCCGTTGGCTCAGCTATTAGCATTGGGAGTGAATCTGAACCAGCTTTTTCGGTTTTCGCCTTTCTTGGTTTGTTGTTGAGGAAACGAGGCTTGAAGCACGATGGTTGGATACAGGCTACAGGTAATTTGCATGATGGATCTATGCAAGGAGGTTGAATACAGTACGAAGCAATATGACAAGACGGTTGTGAAGTTGATTGAATCAATGTAGGACTCACGAAACTCTGCAACGAAAGATCGAAATCCGAAAGCATAATGTGACCATCTTCTCTCACCATTACATTCTCTGGCTTCAAATCTCTATACACTACACCCATCATATGAAGATACTCAAGTGCAAGCAGTACTTCAGAAGCATAAAACCTGCAAATTCAAAAACACAAGAAACAGACAAAACAGAGGATCATTACAAGGTGAAATGTTTCACTGTTTTCAGATTCTTAAAAGCTATACAGAGCAATAAAATCAAATCTCACATAAACACAAAAACGTTGCCAAAAAAAAGACAAAACAGAGCATCAAGGTTTCAAATGTTTTCCAGATTCGTAAAGCTACACATAAGAATCAAAGCAATCTGATTTCACTCTCAGGCAAAACCGAAAACATAACCATGAAAAGACAAAACAGAGGATAATTCTTGAAAGCTACACATAACAATGAAAGACATTTATGTTCAAATTACACAATCAGACAAAACTCAAAACAAGAAATAAACCTGGCGGCTTGTTCAGAGAAATGTTTTCCGGGCTGTTTCTGCCGGAGAATATGAAGATCCCCACCGCTACAAAACTCCATAAGAAGACAAGAAAACTTCTCAGTCTCGAAATGTGAGTAAAGCGTAGGCAAGAAAGGATGATCTAACAAACCCAAAATCTCTCTTTCAGTCTGAACTCTAACCAGTTTCTTCCTACCAATCAACATTCCTTTATCCATCACTTTCATGGCGAAGAAACATCCCACCTCTCTAAGCTCAGCTAAATACACACTCCCAATATCTCCACAACCCAATTTCTTCAACAGCCTAAAATGCCCTAAACCCAGATCCTCGTTTTTACTACATTTAACACTCTGAATCGCATCCCATCTTAGATCGTTTCCTTTATGCGGCTTCGAAGGAGCAAATACCCTTTTGAAATTAGCCTCGTTTGCATCGAAAGATTGAGACTTTTCCAGATTAGCTTCACTGCTTACACTGCTACTGCTACAGAAACTTAAGCTGACACTGTTGTTAAGCCTTACGTCTTCAGACCCATTACTGCTAGTTTTGAAGCTCGCGGATCCAGAAACAGGACTAGCATTGGTGTTATTGCAATTGGAAGAACATTGATGTAAGGATTCAAGATTTGGAGTTTGTCTACTCATAACTGAAGAAGAAGAAGAAGATCGATCAGTGAGAAGTGAGAAGTGAGAAGTAAGAAGTGAGAGAAAGATGTTTCCTTTAAAGAATCTATGGGTTTTGTGTTGTGTTGTTGATGGTCAAGGTTCTGTGATGTGACTCGAGGTGGTCAAAGAGAGAGAAAGAGAGGATTTTGAAGACATTGAGATTGTTGGAAAAAACAAAAATGTGTTATTTTTATATTTATGAAGGAGATTTTCAAATTTTGAAACAGTGGTTTGATAAAACTCTGTGGAGGGTAAACTGGAGATTTACTTTAATTAATAATAGCAATTAATATTGTACTGTTAAACCCAATGAAGCTACTAGTGGATAATACTCGTATCGTGTGTCACGGTGAAGATTTATATAAATAATAATAATGTAAAGAATTTAATTTTGTAAATGTTCATTAATTTGGCATTTGGAAAATGTATTTTTCTCTAGCCACTGCCAGTACTAGTTTTTGTTCTGAATACATGTTAAAATAATATAAAAAGTAAATAATGTGATGTTAAATTTAGTTTTTCGATTATCTAGACCAGTTAATCAAAGGTTTAAATAAACAAAATCTTGACTGCGTTAACTATTTTGAGCAAATTGAACCATTCAAATGGTTTTGGCGTTTAGACAGACTTTCAACTTTCTTTTTTTTTGTCAGATTTCGCAAATAATTTTATTTTCTATCAATGGAGAAATGATTCAACAAAAACAACAAAAAGCCAGAATAGCCAAAGAAACTGGTGTTACAAATGCTAAGTGGAAAACATGAAAGAAACAGATAGAAACATCAACATGGATAACACTTGAACAACTAAAATTCTTTTTCTTTTCATAAATGATTTTAAGCAACTAAAGTTGGAAACACCAGTAATGCTAACACGTGAGAGGAGGCTTTGGAAATGAGAGAACACACTCAGGTATATAACACCAAAAAAAATATTGTACTATCAATTAAGGAGTAGTAAATAATTAGCAGTTAGAGACTCGACTACAATAACATCGGTGATAAAATACCTATTTACTGAGTCTAGAACTAGAAGTTGTGAGGAACACTTTAGCTTCGGAGAGGTGTGGAGTTGCAACAACTACAGTTTCTCAAAGAACGAATCTGGTGTCAAAGACCTAAACTTGTTTTTTTTGTAAAGGCGTATTCTATTAGATGTTTATGTAACAAAGTTTTGAACAATAGTCTTGTTAGATTCAACTTTTTATTTCATTTCATTAAAACTAAAAGAGTAGTTGAAACATAATTATAATTTACATGTAAAGAAAGTAATTTACATGAAACATAATAATAATTCACGAGAAGAGAACCAAGCTAAGTAATTTTATTTTATTTTTAATACTCCTTCGATCTCATTTTATTTGATGTCTAAGGTTTTAGTAAGTTTTCATTAGAAGATATTGGTATTATCTTACATAGTGTACTATTCTCTTTGTTATATTTTTGATATGCTCAAATATAATACCCTAAAGTATCTAAGCAGTAACTGTAGTATTCTAAGGGTCGAACCACAAAAACTCAAGATTTGCACTCAATAGATTCTAGGATGTGAATTAAGCTAAGTAAAATAAATGTAATTTAAAATAGCAAGACAAATAAAACCAAGTAATAAGATCAGTGAGGAAAAAGCTAGGCCTAGAGAAATTCGTAGGTAAATCAGAATTATCAATTAAATAAAATGTCAGAAATAAAATAAGAATCGTTCTTGAACTTGAAACACATATGTAAAGTAAACCACCTGTCGTTGCGAAGACTATCTATGTCTAAACCTAGAATTCCAAATTTCTTTGCAAATTCTATAAATTTAAACAAGCATTAACGATCAAGTTCAATTGTTCACAAAATCCTAAACCAAATTTCTTTGCGAATAAGTCTTTTGCTCACCAAACACTAGTTCAGGAAATTAATCACACTTTCGTGCCAATTAAACAACTTAATATCAGATTCTAGTTCGCGACGCTAGAATAAGCATTAATCTCAAGTCTAGGTGAAGAACTCTATAGATTTTCCTAACAATTTATCTAATTTAACAACCCATCAAATACCTTTGAACAATCCCTAGACCTAACAAAGAATCTACTCAGACATGCTGAATGAAACAAACATCATGAATAGAATAGATATCATAGAGTAAAATAGAGTAAGAAAACAAAGAGGGTTCAAAATCCTTCTCCCAAAACTCAATTGCAAGAATACTCTATCTCCCAGAATCAATGATGTCCTCTTGGAGGCTGAAAAACCTAATTTTATAACTATTACACGCTTTGGAGTTCATTGGAAAAATAAGGAAATCTTCTGTTTCTTCTTCAGGTCTTCTGAAGAATGTGCGTTCTGACTAACAGTATCGACCGACACCAATAATGGTATCGATCAATACTAGGATTCTCAGTCGTGTTTCTTCCAGATGATGGTGTCGATCAATACTGGGTTGGTGTCGGTCGACACCAGGACTCTGTGCTCGCCAGACTGGACTGTCTTCACGAAAACTGGCATAAATTTTGATCGCACCGTTAGAATGGCCTCAAACCACTTCCAAATGAAAGTTAATCCATTGATCTGTCTTGTATCCAAATTTGAGCTCACTCCAACGGTGTGAAATTATTCAACGGACGCCAAAAACTCCATAATGCTCTAATATCTCCAATTATGCTCCAAACGTGCCAAAACTTGAAAAGACTCAAAAAGACTCAAAATGACTACAAAAGCACTAGAAAGACTCTGAAAACAAGACCTATATCATGGCTAAAAATGGGTAAAAACCATGATATATCAACTCCCCCAGACTTAGCCTTTGCTTGCCTTCAAGCAAACAGAAAGCTAAACTAGAGAAAGAGGTTTGAAAACACGGAGACTCATCTGTTCTTGAAACATCACAATGACCCTTTTCCCAAGCTTTCCAGATATCACCTAATCAGTTTCAGATCTAACCACCATGTACTTCTCCGTAGACATTTGCAGCTTCCCAGATCCCACACATTATCTCACAGCATCAACATACTGAATCCTTCATTGTCGTTTCATCATTGTTGCTGATGTTCAGGAACCTTCTAGATTCTTCCTCATGTAATATCATGACCAAGGAACCACCCAAGTTTCATACTTTGGTATTATTTTCGTCTCCCCCAGACTTATCTCTTGTATTATTCTCTTGATTTTGGATTTAGCTTCGCATATACAAATCAAGGTTTGAGACGCTAGTATTGATGGTAATTGCCATCAAATCCCCAGTTCTCCCCTCTCAAAGTATCAAAGGTTTTAGGCGAATAACTGGGTCTCGAGAAATGTTCTTATCCCTCGCTTCAGACCTTTGTGTGATCATTCCTTATCCAAGTAGAAAAGTGGGATCACTGGAAATGTTCCTAGCCCTCTACTCGGCGGAAATCATCTCATGTTTTATGCATTTTCTGTATCAACGTGTGTCAAGGGAGAGGTATACCATAATTTTCAAACACATGGGTTCTTTTGTCAGATATGAATGATAAATCTAGATCAGTGAACACCAACCTCAGAAATGAAGTGCAAAATTGGGCTCAAGATTTAGAAGAAATCTGCTGGAGACATGGGTGCTTTCTAGTTAACTGGTCAGTCTTTGGATTTTTCATTAGTCGATCTTAGAGCTGATTCTGTAACACTGATTACTTAAAAACGAAGTCAGAGCAATGGGTTCAAGCAAAAGTTCATAATCTCCAACAGGGTTTGACTCAAAAATTATTGACTCTAAGAAAAACAAACACAATGTCAGCGACTACCTCCCCCAAACATAAACAACAATGTCCCCAGTGTTATCTAGTCTAGATTTGGTAAAAGAAATCAAAGGAACAGACTGCAAATGAAACACAAAGAAGTTACCGTTCGTGTGATGGTCAGTATCGACCGATACAGCCTGATATCGAGCGATGCCAGGTGTTTGTCGACAGAGGCTCCTTTTCCATGGATGTGCCAGTGTCGATCGATACTACTCGTCTAGACCTGTTTCTCGTGCAAACACAAGACACAAAATCAGAAGTAAAATTGAAATTAAAACTTATATACAGACTCACCAGTGGGTTGCCTCCCACTAAGCGCTTGTTTAATGTCATTAGCTTGACCGTGTCAGGGCTCAGGCGTCGGGTGGTTCACAGAGAGACAGTGAATGCATCTGTGACAAACGTCTCATCCAAGGTGGTGTGTAAGCATTATCTGCATGTGGTCTACCAAGGAAGTGAGGAACAACATCAGGGCAGGATGGAAGATTGGGTGGGATACTTCGTTTTCCTGCACAGTCATCAAAAGAAACAACAAGCGCTCGACGAGAATCTCGCGGCTTGCTTAAGTGTGAAGTAGATGGAAACGTATGATTGATGACATTAGGTGGTTTGGAATTAGAAAAAGAAGGTGCGTACCTTTGCTTTCTCCGAGGTGTCTGGTGTGTGAGAGGTGGGAGTTTTTGCTTGGAATTAGATGGAGGGCATAATGCTGCGTCGACCGACGCAAGGTCTGAAACTCGAATTTCACCACTTTTTCTGTAGTTTAGCTCTCAATCCTTGCCTCCATTGTAAAAACATCATTTTCCAGCAGTTTGGCATTAATTGGAGTCTCTTCTTAGAGCCTAGTACTAAAAAGACACTCCTCACTCCAATCCTTAAGCATATCAGTAGCATCCAATACCTTGACATACCCAGCAGTAAAGTCTTCTGAAAGCTCTGTGTTTGGGTCCTTATCAACGGAAATCTCTACAGAAAATGTCTGTCCATCAATGGTAGATGTCCTCCTCAGCTTGTCCATGTTTAAAGCTCACGACTTCATCACCCAAATCAAGCTCTATCCGTCCCTTTCTCACATCAATGATGGAGCCAGCTGTTGCCAAAAATGATCTTCCCAAAATAAGAGGATCCTGAGGTTCTTCAACATATTCCAAAATCACAAAGTCCGTGGGAATCATACCACCTTCTGAAATCCTTTTGGATCTATCAGCTAAGAGGAGAGAGATCTTTGTTGGAACGAAATCGGTCATCCCAAGGCTTTCAGCAACAGAGAGAGGCATCAAGTTAATGCTAGAGCCAATATCACAGAGAGAATGAGGGAACCTTTTAGTTGAGATGGAACAGTCTAGTACAAAGCTTCCTGGATCAGGTAGCTTCTCTGGAATCCTACTCTGAATCATAGCACTGACATGTTCAGAGATTTTCACCTTCTTCTCTTTCCTTGAAACTGTCTTTTTCAGGAGGATTTCACTGATGTCCTTTGTGAGCAGTGCTGCTTCCTCAGAACTCACACCATTGGTAACCATCCTCTTAGCATACCTCCTGAGAGCTGGTGAAGTCTTGATAGCATCGACAACAGGAAGCTCAACAATCAACTTTTATATCATTGCTTTGCATATGCAGTCTTCCTCTTCCTTCTTTGTCTTCCTGGAAGGTCGAGGGAAAGGTAGCTTGAGCACGTAGACTCTTTCCTCAACAATCTTGGGTGTTTTTGAAATTTTTAGCTCAGTGTGCAGGGGGTGTCGATCGACACTGCTCATCTGTGTCGTTTCTGCCTCAGTCTGAAAAGAGTGTCGATCGATACCAGATTGGTGTCGCTCGATGAAAGTATATGCACTGGTGTCGATCGACACTGGGTGGTGTCGGTCGACACTGGGTGGTGTCAGTCGACACTGGATTGGTGTCGGTTGACACTGAGTTGGTGTCAGTCGACACTGACGTATCAGGTTCAAAATCACATCCTATGGTGATTGCGTTGACGTAGTCATGCTGTGATTGAACCATCTTTCCCTTGACAGCTGCTGATGTCTGAGCATATTGAGTTTCCACCATCTTCTGATGAATGCTAAGAGCTTCAATCTTTCCATTCAGATCGGTGTACATGGCGTCCATCTTCCCATTAAAATCAATAGTCATCTTCTGTTATCCCTCAATGATCTGTTCAAGCATGGATTCAACCTTACTCTCCTGAGTCTTAGGCGGCGGAGTCTGGTAAGATGAACTCCCGTAGGCGCTGCTCTGCATCGGTTTCTGGGCAAAGGAATTTGCTCCGAAATCATACTTGAATCCTCCTCGCTAAGCGTTGTTTGTGAACCCTTGGTTGTTGTTGAACTGATACTGCTGATTATGAAAACCAGTACCACCAATGTAATTAACATCCTCTGCTTTAACCTCATCTACAATCTCGACCTTATCAGCAAAGTGTACAGCCTTATGCTGCTTGCCCGTCAAAAGATTATGCACCGAATCCAGTTTCACATGCACCTCAGCAATCTGCGATCCATCAACGTTCCCGTTCTGCTTCTTCCGCTCGTAATCTGCATTCTTGGTGCTATTGCTAGATGCCAAGTTCTCAATCAGCACATAAGCGTCTTCGGGATATCTCGTGTTGAAATTACTATTACTCGCAGCATCCAGAGCCATCTGATATCTCCAATCGATCCCTCGGAAGAAAATACCCAGCAACTGAACCTGTGTGAACCCGTGATGCGGACAATCTCTCTGATAAGATCTGAATCTCACCCAAGCAGCCTTAAACACCTCTGTTGCTCCCTGAGAAAACTGGGAGATCTTGTTCCTGAGCTCTTCGGATCTTGCATCATCATAAAATTTGTTCAGGAACGCGTTCTTAGTCTCCTCCCAAGTAGTCAACGAACCAGGTGGTAACTGCTTCAGCCAGTAAGCTGCATCCCCACCAAGAGAGTATGGGAAAAGCTTATAGAAGAGGAAATCATAAGACACTCCATTGTACTTGATGCTATTGACCAAGTCCTCAAACCTCTCAATGTGATCCATGGGGTGTTCATGAGGAAGACCATGAAAAAGATGCTGACCCACAAGAGTGAAGTATGCAGGTTTCAGCTCAAAGTCATTCCTTTGAAACACAGGAACACGAATTGCTGCTCGATTGGCATAGAACTGATCAGGCCTGTTGTACTCACCAATTGTCCTACCACGAACAACCACTGCGTTCCCCTCGTTCCCGCGCACAGCTCGCGCATCAACAACAACTTGAGGGACAATGACGTTTCCTTCTTCGTCAAGACGTTGCCCTCTCTCATTGTACAAACGACCCTCTAGGTCTCTGTAAGCACCAGCCTCATCACGAACTAGAACCAATGGGTTGTTCATCTATGCTGGCTCCTTTACTTTCCTGAAACACAACAGTAACAAAAAATTATGACGAGTATAGAACGATACTAGATGGGTGTCGATCGATGCTCGACAACTTAGTCGAAATTCTAAGCTAAAATCTAATGGCGAAATTAGAGTCCCCTGCAACGGCGCCAAAATTTGATATGCTCAAATATAATACCCTAAAGTATCTAAGCAGTAGCTGTAGTATTCTAGGGGTCGAACTACAAAGACTCAAGATTTTCACTCAATAGATTCCAGGATGTGAATTAAGCTAAGTAAAATAAATGTAATTTAAAATAGCAAGACAAATAAAATCAAGTAATAAGATCAATGAGGAAAAAGCTAGGCCTAGGGAAATTCGTAGGTAAATCAGAATTATCAATTGAATAAAATGTCAGGAATAAAATAAGAAACGTTCTTGAACTTGAAACACAGATGTAAAGTAAACCAACTGTCGTTGCGAAGACTATCTATGTCTAAACCTAGAATTTCAAATTTCTTTGCAAATTCTATAAATTCAAACAAGCATTAACGATAAAGTTCAATTGTTCACAAAATCCTAAACCAAATTTCTTTGCGAATATGTCTATTGCTCACCAAACACTAGTTCAGGAAATTAATCACACTTTCGTGCCAATTAAACAACCTAATATCAGATTCTAGTTCGCGACACTAGAATAAGCATTAATCTCAAGTCTAGGTGAAGAACTCTATAGATTTTCCTAACAATTTATCCAATTTAACAACCCATCAAATACCTTTGAACAATCCCTAGACCTAACAAAGAATCTACTCAGACATGCTGAATGAAACAAACATCATGAATAGAATAGATATCATAAAGTAAATAGAGTAAGAAAACAAAGAGGGTTCAAGATCCTTCTCCCAAAACTCAATTGCAAGAATACTCTATCTCCCAGAATCAATGATGTCCTCTTGGAGGCTGAAAAACCTAATTTTATAACTATTACACGTTTTGGAGTTCATTGGAAAAATAAGGAAATCTTCTGTTTCTTCTTCGAGTTTTCTGAAGAATGTGCGCTCTGACTAACGGTATCGACCGACACCAATAATGGTATCGATCGATACTAGGATTCTCAGTCGTGTTTCTTCCAGATGATGGTGTCGATCGATACTGGGTTGGTGTCGGTCGACACCAGGACTCTGTGCTCGCCAGACTGGACTGTTTTCACGAAAACTGGCATAACATTTGATCGCACTGTTAGAATGGCCTCAAACCACTTCCAAATGAAAGCTAATCCATTGATCTGTCTTGTATCCAAATTTGAGATCAATCCAACGGTAGGAAATTATTCAACGGACACCAAAAACTCCAGAATGCTCTAATATCTCCAATTATGCTCCAAACGTGCCAAAACCTGAAAAGACTAAAAAAGACTACAAAAGCACTAGAAAGACTCTGAAAACAAGACCTATATCATGGTTAAAAACGGGTAAAAACCATGATATATCAATTTTATAAGATGTTTTGGCTAAAAGTGTGCATATTGCAAAAATGTTTTTTCTTTTTTTCTTTAATAAATTAAAAATTTAATATTTTAATTTAAAACAATTCAACCAATCATAGAAAAAAACTGCAGAATATAAATGATCATAAAATATGAAATGCAACTAAATTTTCACAAAAATTTGCAAAATATCTAATAAATGAAACAACAAAAAATCATAAAACATCTTATAAATGTGTTAGAGAATATAATATATTGTCAGGAACTATACAAATCAAAGATTGCTATGATTTTTCAATTCCTATATAGAAATAAAGGGTAGGGAAGTTACGGTTATCATTTTCTAAAAATGTTGGATAGTGGTTAGGAACCTAATGTTCACATCAAAATTCGGAAAATAAAAAGTGGAGGGAAGTTATGGTTATTATTTTCTTAAAATATTGGATAGTAGTTGGGCGAACCAATGTTTAAAACACTTAAATGTCTTCAAACAAATTAATCAATAAAATTAAGTAAAAGCACAAGCACCAATAACACATAAAATGAAAAACAGACTAATTTTAGAAACTCATTCTCATAGAAAGAGTAAGAAAAAAAACTAAACTTGACAAAAGAAATAGCAAGAGTAAAAAAAAAAGTGAATAAATAATACCTTAACAGTCAAATCCAAGCTGAAGAAAACATAGTAAATAAATAATAAACAAGAGATTTGAACCCATGAAAAAATACTAATCTACATTTGTCACTCAACCAACTCCAATAACAACATTATAAATCTAAAATGTGGCTCAAGGCCAATATGCCTAGGAATCTATGACATTTACTGTTCTGAATTTAGTGATCAGAGATTTACAGAAAATTATATATTTAACAACAACGACTCTTGTAAGTTAGTAATTAAAATTTTCGGTTGCATTATTGAAGGTTAATTTACTTATAAATTCCGAGGTCATAATAATTCTAGGTTTAGTCATTTGTCTACTTTTTTTTTGTCAACAGGGTTCGTTGTTTTTTTTGTTTTTTCCAATACAATGGACAACGAATAAAAATTACATGAGGTCAATAAGAACCAAAAAGTTTAAATTAATAGATGAAACCAAAATATACAAAAGCAAACATTAGCTTCTAATATTTACTTAATTGTATTTCTTTCTTACATTTTTTTGTGTGTGCTAAATAATGGCAAAAATATAGCTTGACAGACATAATATTATATATATATATATATACATATTTAAAAGTCTTTTCATTGCTTAAATAGATTTTATTTTTATTGTTAAGAAAATATTTAAAAAGGAATCAGAGCTTTGGTCTATAAATATAAAAGAAAATTTGTAGTCCCACACTAATATTCTGATTAAAAAAGAGGTGATTCATCAATAATTTTGATAAATGGAGTTGGAGTTTGACAGTTTATCATTGATGTAATTTCGACCGTATCACTATATGTTTATAATTGATCTGATTGATTTCTAAGATATAATTATTTAGAAGTAGATAATATATACTAAAAAGACCACTACAAAACAAAACTATAAATTTCGTGAGTCTTTTGATTTAAGTATGGCTGTAGATTTCATAATATATTAGTAAATAGTTGTTTTTCTCATTAATTGAGTTCTGCAAACTCATGTGAACAATACCACTAATACTGATATAATCTCTTTTGAGTCAACTAATATTCGTACTTGTATGTTTTTGAGTTCTTTTTCAAAAGATATCACATTAATTAGAATTGGACTTATTTCTTATTAATCTTTAATCCTCCAATGTAGAATTTGGGTTGATATGCCCCATCAATAAGAATCCAATTACCCAAAAACTATTCTTGTGTTGTGAACAAATAGATTTAGAAAATTATTATTATTGTATTATTTATGAGTATAAACGTATATATATAGGAGATATAATCTATAATTTTTTAGAAAATTCTAATGAACCCATAATGTGCATCCATAATATTCATAACACTCCACTGATGAACATTATGGTATCATAGTCCAAATGCCCATGTGAAAAATGCTGCCTCATTAAAAACCTTATCAGGAAAACCCAGTTGGAAAAACCATAGTTAAGGAAAAAAGAATGCAGCGCGCATTTACTCTTCATCATGAATATCACACTGTTCTTTGAGAACGACGAAATTCACCTTGACAAACGAAAGAATCTTCACTCGACCGAATCCTTAAAGTATCATTTTGAAGCATGTTGTATCATCTTCATGTATAATCGTCGAAACTCTTTTTCCTGTAAATACACCACAATCCTTTCGAATGTTTTGAATTACATACCTGAGATCATGTTTATGCAAAATCAATTAAGTCCTTTTTGGACATGTTAGGAAATAATGTTATTTCAAATACATATTCACTAAGGTGATTTTATCACCACATATTTCTCAATGGTTTTGATCCATTTCGATATCGATTTATTTTACATAATAATGTTTTCGAGAACTAAAATTTGCTGCTTCATGCAGTCTAATTACTTCTGGGACTTTCACTTAAATGTCATTATTCAGTGGCTTATAAGTTAAGATGTGACTACAATCATTAATCCTTTAATGAAGTCTTTTTCATATTACCAGACGGATTGCATTCACGACATCATATTAACTTTACGTCTTTGTGAGAATCTTGTATCCACCACATTCTCTTTTTGCACAAAGACTCAATTATGTCCCACTGATTTACACTTTCAAGTGTATAGACTTCTGGTCTAAATACTTTCTATATAACTTCTTTCCTTGATTGACCAATCATTTTTCTGTGTACACTTTTCAATAATTAATTTTATTCTATCACGGTCTCTGATCCTTGATTTTATCCATACCATCAACTGCTGCACTATTTGCAAAATATTTACGACGTCGATTTACTTTAGTTCCTTTTTATCCTAGACATGACTCAACTTGTTGAGATTTACTTTTTTCATGAGGCCTCAAGATAATTCATTCGAACTAATTCCTTTTTCTAGCTATTTAATTTCCCTTCCTCCTCTTCTAAGGTTTCATCTCTAAGCGTTATGGTGGAGTAAAACTAACATATCAATAATTTTCAGATGAAAAATATTTGGTTTTGACCCAAAACCACTTTCGGGAGGATTCATAATTACTCGTTGGCTTAATGCTAGACGATTTCAATCAACATTATCAATTAACCAAGTATCCTCGTAAGCATCGGGTTACTGATATATCATGGTTTTTACCCGTTTTTAGCCATGATATAGGTCTTGTTTTGAGAGTCCTTCTAATGTTCTTGTAGTCTTTTTGAGTCTTTTCAGGTTTTAGCACGTCTGGAGCATTTTGGCATCCATAGAATAATTTACCACCGTTGAAATAAGATCAAATTTGGATACAAGAAAAATAAATGGATTAGCTTTCATTTGGAAGTGGTTTGAGGCCATTCTAACGGTGCGATCAAAAGTTATGCCAGTTTCTGTAAAGACAGTCCAGTCTGGCGAGCACAGAGTCCTGGTATCGACCGACACCAACCCAGTATCGATCGACACCGAATGCAGGAAAAGGAAACACGTGATTTTATGAGTCTGAAGATTCTACAACTTGGCCCTGAAGATTCTATTATTTATAATTAAGCCCAGAACGTGTTTTAGCATTCTATTTAGGGTTTTTAGCCAATTTTAGAGAGGGTGGAGCTTGGATCATATTTTTGAATACTTTGAGAGAGATTGGTTCCGGATTTTTGTGGGAGACAATTCTGAATCCTTGTTTACTCTTGATTTATTCTATGCAATTCTATTCAATTATGATTTTTGTTTCATTGATCATGTTTGAGTAGATTCCTTATTAGGTTTAGGGTTATTCAAAGGTGTTTGATGAATTGTTAGGTTGATATGAATTGATAGGAGAGATTCAATAGAGTTCTTCATCTAGACTTGTGATTACTGCTTATTCTAGCTTCATGACCTAGAATCTGATCTTAGGTTGTTTGATTGGCATGAAAGTGTGATTGATTACCTGAACTAGTGTTAGATGAGCAAAAGACCTATTCGCAAAGAAATTTGGTTTAAAATTTTGTGAACAATTGAACCTGATCATTAATGCTTGTTTGAATTCATAGGATTTGCAAAGAAATTTGGAATTCTAGGTTTAGACATAGATAATCTTCGCAGCGACGGTTGGTTGATTTTACATTTGTGTTTCAAGTTCAAGAACAGTGCTTAATATCCTCCTGACATTCTATTTGATCTGCAATTCTGATTTACCGGAGAATCTTCCTAGGCTTAGCGCTTTCCTCCATTGATCTTATAACTCTTATATTCTGCTGCTTATTTCCTGCATTACTTTGTTCTCTTAGCTTAATTTAAGTCTTAATATCTATTAAGTGAATTCTTGAGTCTTTGTGGCTCGACCCCTAACATACTACAATTACTGCTTTAGTACTCTTAGGGTATTATATTTGAGCATATCAGTTTCGAGGTGATAACAAAGATACATAAGTGGGTGATAAGTCCACAAATATCTCTTTGTATACATATACCAGAAAATTGATACTATCCAAATTTATTGGGTTGATGAAAGTCGTATTATCAGAAAGAATCTTCTAGTTCTTTAACTATTCATATAAATAAATATTTATTTAGCATCATTATCAAACCGGAAATAGCTTAACCGGCCATGCCAAACAATAAGATTTTTCAATAAACTTCTGGTTTATTCAAATATTTGTGTAGTACAATACTGTAGAGAATGCATATAATAATGTCTCTAAAATACATATATTTCCTTGGGTAATACTTATGATTTGAAAGTATTCAACACTTTCGTTGCTTATTGTCTCAACATGATGAGTCTTTAAATCCTCAAGATTTTCATAATTTTCTGGATGTTCCACTTATTATGCATGAGGGATTCTATATACTTACTTTAGATGTGTGATTCTTAAATTGTAGGGATTCTATACACTTACTGTAGATGTGGGAGTCTTAAATTCCCCTCGAGATGATTACTCTTCAGGTTCGTCTATCTCAAATTGAATCCCACTCTAAAATCAACAACATATCCAACTTGGATCACGTACTCCATCTTAGACCTTTTAACTTTTGAGACTTGGGAAAGTATAACGCATCAATGACTATAAATTGTGTTCTCATATACTTGTTGTTTTAGAGCATTCAATAATCTTTATATTACATGCCACTGTACTTAATACTTACACTAGTTTCTCACTTCTGGTGAGAATTTTAATACTTAAAAGAGTATTATATGGCTCGACCTTAACCTTGACATTATCCACATTCATGTTTACAACCACTTTTATAATTTTTCTTTGGCGTGGTCTCATTCACTTCATGGAATGAAGCATATATATAATAGACATGATTCATGATTTTCATCAATAGCTCATTTTCATCAATAGTTCCTTATTTGCTCAGCTACAAAGAGACAAATATGCTCATTGTATCTTTTAATTCAATTTTCATTGTATTTTGTCTGCATGACAACAATCTTTGCGTGAAAAATAGAGAATATATTTTCTAACATCTTTGTATCTCTTGTTGAGTTACACTCGATTACAAACTTGAAGTCTTTTAATCTTAGACTTCATTTGCGTATCGCTTAACCACAGACTGATACGTGTCATCCTTCATTTTAACTATTTCTCTATTTTACCTTTTCATATTCTCATTTCTAAAAGAAACATATATAAGAACAATAATTTCTATTAATTACACATTCTAATTATTTCTCTATTTTACTTTTTGATATTCTCATTGTTAAAAGAAACATATATATCAAAAAAACATATACCAAGATAATAATTTCTCTTAATTGACCATAATTTAACTCATTAATACAATTTGCAATAACTAATTAATTAATTAAAAAATTTCTAAATAATAAAGAAAAGTTCTCTTAACCACAAGCTAACACATGTCATCCTTCATTTTAACTATTTTTCTATTTTACCTTTTCATATTCTCATTTCTAAAAAAAACATATATAAGAACAATAATTTCTATTAATTACACATTTAAAATCAATTATTACAATTTGACAATAACTTAACACAAGAAATATACAAAAGAAATCAATTACTACAATTTGTCATCCTTCATTTTAATTATTTCTCTATTTTACTTTTTGATATTTCCATTCTTAAAAAAAACATATATAGCAAAAAACATATTTTATATAATAAAGTAAGGTTCACTTAACCACAAGCTGACACATGTCATCCTTCATTTTAACTATTTCTCTATTTTACCTTTTCATATTCTTATTTCTAAAATAAACATATATAAGAACAATAATTTAATACATTTAAAACCAATTATTACAATTTGACAATAACTTAACAAAAGAAATATACAAAAGAAATCAATTATTACAATTTGTCATCCTTCATTTTAATTATTTCTCTATTTTACTTTTTGATATTCTCATTCTTAAAAGAAACATATATAGCAAAAAAACATATACCAAGATAATAATTTCTCTTAATTGACCATAATTTAACTCATTAATACAATTTGCAATAACTAATTAATTAATTAAAAAATTTCTAAGTTCAGGTTGATTTCCTCTTCTATATAAGCGATTAGCTTTTCATATTCTCATTTCTAAAAGAAACATATATAAGAACAATACTTCTGGTTAATTACATATTTAAAAATAATTATTACAATTTCACAATAACTTAACCCAAAAACAACATAATTGACAGTAATTTTTTAACATGTGTCTTTTCAATATAACTCTATTATACCACTTGATATTCTCTATCATAAAAAAAATATATACAAAGACACGTGTCATCCTTCATTTTAATTATTTCTCTATTTTAATTTTTGATATTCTCATTCCTAAAAAAACATATATAACAAAAACACATTTACAAAGATAATAATGTCTCTTGATTGACCATAATTTAACTCATTAATACAATTTACAATAACTAATTAATTAATTAAAAAAAATTCAAATTGTTTTTCTTTTCACGTTGATTTCATCTTCTATATAAGTGATGTAGTACGAGCATATAACACCTAACAAATGTAAGAAAATTATTACAATGCAAATTTCAATTTTTTTCCTTTTCAGGTTTATTTTTTACTTCTATATAAGTGATTTAGTTAGAGCATATAACGTCTCACGAATGTAAAATCACTTCTTTATAGTGCTCTATATATATATATATATTAATTTATTTTTTCTTTTCAGGTTGATTTTTTCTCTTCTATAATAAAGAAGATTTTCTCTTATATATAAGTATTGTAGTTAGGAGCATAGAGTCAATGACAAATATAAGATTACTTCTCTATTTTCCCATCTTACACTTTCAATGTAATGTGAAAAGTAAGGTAAGACTTTTTGATTGGACAATCTATATGAGTCTGATGAGGACATCGAACCACCAAGTCAAATCATTCAAGCACCACTCGTACCAAGCGGACCAATGACAAGAACAAGGAGCAAGAGTCTGGAAAAGAGGTTCAACATCTTTATGGACAGCTGGAACACAAAGGACTGATCAGTCTTGGTCAGTTTGAAGATTTTCACCTAAACCCGTTGGAGAGCTCCGATTTGAAGCCAATGTTCAATCGGGTGTCGCTTTCAACTCACGACATAACAGGAAACGAGCCATATATGGAATCAAAGCTTATTGAGTCTAGTTTCCAAAACTTCCAAGATCACTTCATTCGCCCCAGCCAATCTCTAGATAGAGGCCCAACAGTGGAGACATATCTGGTGGACTCTATTCTATCCGAAAATGTCAAGTGGGATCTCTTGAAGCCCAAACATGAAACCCACCTAAGCACGGTTTCTATGAGCTTAGAAGACACCTAGGAAGCTTCTAAAAGCAGCTGGAGCATTTCGAAATCAATTCAAACTAAGTGGAGCCTTAAGAAGAACAAGTTCCTTAAAATCCTCTTTAGTGGAGCGTCTTTAGTCTCTTAATTTGTTCTTGATTTTTGTATGTTGTTTCCTTGTTTCTTTTCCAGGATTTGTGTGTGTTTTTCTTTTGTTTCTTTTGCAGGATTTATGTGTTTTTGTATGCTTTGTTTCAGTTGAGAACTTGGCTATATAATGCCATGCTTGTAGTCCTTATTTTTCACCTTGAGATTAATAAAGTTGTGTGTTTTTGGCCAAGTCCAAACATTGTTCTTTACTTGTTTTCGTGAGTGAATCCGAGCTTGAGAGACACCCTAGAAGTATCAATAGACTTTCATATCTATTGTGGTTCTATTCAATCCACATTCGCTTCCATCCTATCCGAACTACTCAAGGAGTGACCTTTGTCCAATTGTTTAGTTCAAACGCCCCGATCATTTTTTGGTATCAGAGCCAAAGTTCCTAAGCTACAAGGTTGTGTTGTTTTAATCTTGTTATTCTTAAGTTCTTATCTTGTTTTTGCATTTCGTTTTATTGTTTTCGTATTTTTCCTTTTCGAAAAAAAAAAAAAATCTGTTTTTGTTTGCTTTGTTGTTTTAGTTTTATAAAAATAAAAAAAAATTCATAAAAATTATTTTCTTGCTATTATAGTTTGTAAAGACACTATAGTATTTAAGAAAATTATCGTTGTTAATTTACAAACTCATTTGTTAATTTTGGTTTTAAGTTTGTTCCCACCTGTTTCTGTTCTTCATCTGTTTGTTGTCTGTTTGTTGTTACAATTTTATAAAATCGAAAAAAACTCAAAAAAATATTTTGTTTGCACTGTTAGTTCGCTTAAAGCCTATATAACCCAGGAAAATTGTTGTCATTAATTTAGCACATCGTTTGCTATTTATTTGGGTTCGAAAAAAAAAAACATATCATAAAGCATTTTATTGTTTTGGTTTATTCTTTGTGATATCATCTATAAAGGAATTTGATACTCTTGTATTTCATACTTTTAGGTAACATGGGAGACCAACCAGAGAATGCTAATGAAGTCATGATGCAAATGCTACAAGTAATTCAACTACAACTCCAAGCGATGGGCAAAAGGTTGGAACAAGTCGAGCAACCTCGAGCTAACAACCAAGCTGGACCAAACCATGGGCCGAACGTTGAAGGTGAAGGTCTCCACCATGAACACGAAGCAGCACCTGATCCAGCACCACCTCCTAGAAGGAGAAGGGGACAAAGAAATCTAGTTGAAGACGATGAAGAAGACGAGTACCCGAGGCAAAAGACCACGGACATGAAACTCAAAGCTCCTACATTTGCAGGACGTGTAGACCCTGAAGCCTACCTAGAATGGGAGCAGAGAATGGAGCACATCTTCGCTTACTACGAATACAACGAGCAAAAGAGGTTAGCATTAGCCGTCACTCAACTCACGGACCATGCCCTCTCTTGGTGGGATCGTGAGGTTTCTGATCGAAGAAGGAGCCAAACACCACAAGTAGGCACTTGGAGAGAGATGAAACAGCTCATGAAGAAGAGATACGTACCCGCCTACTATCACCGAGATCTTCAAAGAAGGTTTCGGAAGCTTACACANAAAAAACTCATAAAAATTATTTTCTTGCTATTATAGTTCGTAAAGACACTATAGTATTTAAGAAAATTATCGTTGTTAATTTACAAACTCATTTGTTAATTTTGGTTTTAAGTTTGTTCCCACCTGTTTCTGTTCTTCATCTGTTTGTCGTCTGTTTGTTGTTACAATTTTGTAAAATTAAAAAAAAAACTCAAAAAAAATATTTTGCTTGACTGTTAGTTCGCTTAAAGCATATATTACCCAGGAAAATTGTTGTCATTAATTTAGCACATCGTTTGCTATTTATTTGGGATTCAAAGAAAATAACATATCATAAAGCGTTTTATTGTTTTGGTTTATTCTTTGTGATATCATCTATAAAGGAATTTGATACTCTTGTATTTCATTCTTTTAGGTAACATGGGAGACCAACCCGAGAATGCTAATGAAGTCATGATGCAAATGCTACAAGTAATTCAACTACAACTCCAAGCGATGGGCCAAAGGTTGGAACAAGTCGAGCAACCTCGAGCTAACAACCAAGCTGGACCAAACCATGGGCCGAACGTTGAAGGTGAAGGTCTCCACCATGAACACGAAGCAGCACCTGATCCAGCACCACCTCCTAGAAGGAGAAGGGGTCAAAGAAATCTAGTTGAAGATGAAGAAGACGAGTACCCGAGGCAAAGGACCACGGACATGAAACTCAAAGCTCCTACATTTGCAGGACGTGTAGACCCTGAAGCCTACCTAGAATGGGAGCAGAGAATGGAGCACATCTTCGCTTACTACGAATACAACGAGCAAAAGAGGTTAGCCTTAGCCGTCACTCAACTCACGGACCATGCCCTATCTTGGTGGGATCGTGAGGTTTCTGATCAAAGAAGGAGCCAAACACCACAAGTAGGCACTTGGAGAGAGATGAAACAGCTCATGAAGAAAAGATACGTACCCGCCTACTATCACCGAGATCTTCAAAGAAAGTTTCGGAAGCTTACACAAGGGACTAAGAGCGTGGAGGAGTATTTCGAAGAATTTGAGCACCTAAGGAACCGTCTAGAACTTGAAGAGGATGCTGAAACCCTCATGTCTCAGTTCTTAGATGGGTTGAATGAGAGACTAAGCCATAAGGTGGAGAAACTTCCGTACCACGACTTGAGGGATATCTTACACCATGCCATCCAAGCCGAACAACACCTCAAGAGGAAGTCTACGACAACCAATAGAGCCAAGACTAGTCAGCCATGGAATCAAACTCGTTCTAAGCAACCTTACCAGCCCATACAAACTAAGCCAACCGACAAAGGCAAAGCCGTAGCCATCGATTCGCGATTCAAACCTAAGGCCCCCGACCTTATACAAGGTAAGTCTTCTAATCCTAACACTTCAAGAACACGTGACATCACTTGTTTTAAATGTCAAGGCAGGGGACACATGGCTAGAGAATGCCCAAACCAACGGTTGATGATCATCACGGCCGCGGGAGAGTACGAGTCGCAAGATGAAGACGACGTGGACATGGAGGAGCTAGATTCGGACGAGGTTGAATGTGAACCAGAGTATGGGGAGTCTCTTGTCATAAGGCGTGTCTTGAACCTCACGGCTCATCCCGATGAGACGGCCCAAAGAGAAAACATCTTCCATACTAGATGTTCTGTGCGTAACAAGGTATGTAACCTAATTATCGATGGAGGATCATGTACTAATGTTGCAAGTGAATATATGGTCACTAAACTCAGTCTTGAAAGGACTAAACATCCTCATCCATATAAACTAAGATGGCTTAATGACAAGGCTGAGTTGAGGATCATTGATCAAGTACTAGTACCATTCAATGTGGAGAGAATAGATCTTCATCGTTGTGGCCATGATTAGATGGTCAGAAGGGGAGAAGAGAGATCTCGAACGAGCTGATCAATGAAGAGGAGTTGTGTTATATTGATGAATGATGAGTATGAAGAGATTACAACGTAGCCTATCACCTCTTTATATAATGCCCTAATCTTTTAGGATTTTATTTTGTTTATTTTCTTTTCTCAAATTAACCGACTGAATATTCACTCAATCTCTTTAAAATCTTCATTATTATTTTCAATAATTAAAACACGGTTTCTCTTCTAGTGTTTTTCTCATTAATTAGGTTTATTTTTCTTCTTATTAATGAATTTACTCAAAAACAAATTAGGCTATATATTTTTTCACCACTGAATTATATAATTGGATATATATTTCCTATTTATAAAACTAAATATCTCTTATTTAGTTATTTTTAAATTCAGGAGTTATTTTTCCCTCTCTTTTTTTTGGGTCACAAAGTTATTTTTCCCTCTCTCTTTTTTTGGGTCACAAAGTTATTTTTCCCTCACTTTAAATAGAAATGAATTAATTTGAACAATTTAATAAATTTAGATATTATTTTTCCCTCTCTTTTGTTTTGGGTCACAATGTTATGTTTCCCTCTATTTAAGTATTTAAGTAGAAATGAATTAATTTGAACAATTTAATTTTCCCTCTCTTTTTTTGGTCAAAAAGTTACTTTTTCCCTCTATTTATCTTTCTTCTTATTAATGAATTTAATCAAAAACAAATATTTCGTATTTATAGAACTAACTATATCTCTTATCTACTTTATTTTAAATTCAAGAGTTATTTTTCCCTCTCTTTTTTGGAGTCATAAAGTTATTTTTCCCTCACTTTAAATAGAAATGAATTAATTTGAAAAATTTAATAAATTCAAGAATTATATTTCCCTCTCTCTTTTTTTTTTGGGTCACAAAATTACTTCTCTCTATTAAAGTAAATAGAAAATAATTAATTTGAAAATTTTAGTAAATTCAGGAGTTATTTTTCTCTCTCTTTAAATAGTAATGAATTAATTTTAGATTGAACTTAAGAAATTGGTAACACAACACATTGATTTTTCATGACTGTTTTAAGCTTTAGAAAGGACAAAAACGAGCAGATGATGAGGAGAAGCTTCAGTTTCATTTCTGAACCCGGTCGGCTAGTCACAAAACCGATTGGTATGAAAGAGTTTTGTGGTGAGACTTTTTGTTTTGTTTTGTTTTGTTTTGTTTTGTACTTTTGTGTAATTAGTAAAATCAAATTCATTGCTTAGTCAACTTTAGTGACGTGATTTATAGTACCAAAATTAAAGTAATCAAAATAATTATATAACAAATTCTCAAAATTCGCTAGGTATTGGATCATATGTTCAGGTAAAAAAAAGGTGCAGTACTTTTTCGGATACTTAAAATTTTAGTCTCTTTTTTTGTTTTTGTTTTTGTTTTTTTTTTTTTTTTCTGTGAGATCTCTTCCGCTTACCGATTTATTATTACATACTCTCTCTATTTCATTTTATTTGTAGTTTTAAGTTTTAAAATTTGTTTCAATTTAAACCACACAGAAGACGACCAATCATTTGGGGTGGTTCGTGATCTTAGCACTTCCCAGTTTTTTGTAAAGTTGTTGGATGCATGCAACATTATAACTTTTGTTTCAATGTTGTTGAAGTTAAGGATATAACTTAAATCTTAAGATGGCATGCTTCAGACTATTGTTGAAGGCAAACTCTATAACTTGCTTCCATGTAGCGGTAAAGAGATTATCGGGAAAAACCAGTTACTTAGTCGTTGTGGATACTATTGATAGCCATAGATGTTTGTGCTTCAGTTATGATTATAAGAGCATTTTTGTTCATTATATACTTTTATAATATTTTAATAATATCATATTAATATTTTTAAAATAATTTAATTACATTAAAAAAAATTAACTATAAAAGGAAATTGAACAAAGGAAATAATAATAAGTGTGATATGGATTTTTTGTTTAGAACTCATGTGTTTTTGTTTAAGAACCTTCTCACACTTTTTAACATTCTTTCTAAACTTATTATTCTTTTAATTAATATGGATATTTTGTTTAGAACTGATAGAAATGGCCTAAGGAATCTGAAGTTTTATTTCTTGTTTCAAGTCTACAGCGATGGAAACATAAAAACTAAATTCGAAACAAAAAATAGTACTAAAGAATGGAAGTT